>JANJGN010001310.1:147500-158565 GCA_026770705.1 Isurus oxyrinchus
GCTGGCAGACCTGCTGAGTTTTTCCAGGTATTTTTGTTTCTGTAGTAGACTTCCAGATCTCAGGTTGCCACCTCTGGCTCCAACTAACTGGAAGGACCTTGAAGGCAGACTCATATGAATATGTGAACATATGAAATGGAAGCAGAAGTAGGCCATTCGGCCCCTCAAGCCTGTTCTGCCATTCATTCGGAATCATGGCTCATCTGTTTGTGTTTTGCGTTCCACATTGCCATTTAGCCCTGATGACCTTTGATCCCCTTCCCTAACAAGAATCTATCTACCTTTACCTTAAAAATATTCAATGACCCCGCCTCCACCACTTTCTGAGGCAGAGAATTCCAAAGTTGCACAACCCTCAAAATTTCTCCTCATCTCTGTCCAAAAAAGGGTGACCCCTAATTTTAAAACAGTGGCCCCCTAGTTCTGGACTCACCCTCAAGAGGAAACATCACTTCGATGTCCACCTTGTCAAGGCCGTTCAGGATCTTGTATACTTCAATCAAATCACCCCTCACTCTTCTAAACTCCAGTGGAAACAAGCCCAGTCTGTCCAAACTTTCCTCATAAGACAACCCACTCATTCCAGGTATCAATCTAGTAAACCTCCTCTGAACCGCCTCCAATGCATTTACATCCTTCCTTAAATAAAGAGACCAAAACTGCACTCAGTATTCAAGGTGCGGTCTCAGCAATGCCCTGTATAACTGAAGCATAACATCATTACTTTTATGTTCAATCCCTCTCATTATAAAGGATAACATTCCATTAGCCTTCTTATTACTTGCTGCACCTGTATACTAACTTTTCGTGACTCATGCACCAGAACACCCAGATCCCTCTGCACCTCCGAACTCTGTAGCCATTTATGGCCAAAACTGGTGGCCTGAAGCTGCTCCGCCCTGTCCGCCTTGTGCTGCTGTTGTTCTCTTTCTCAGTATTGCCCAACCTGACATCTGTTGCCATGGAAACCGCCCAGACGCACGGAGCTGGGAGGAGAGGCAGAGGGAGCTGGCGGTAAATCCCAAATTAGCACAGGACCCAGGGGTTGGTTACAGTGAATGGAGGATTTGAAATACATAACTCGAGGAACTTTACAGGGGAAAGAGGTGGTGGTGTTTACCTCCTTGTGGATTATGTCTTTGCGAAGAAGGTCTGGAGAGAGATGCAGTGGTTTCTGTCGAGGTTGATCCCGAGCAGTTCTGTGACACAGGACTCTGTGCTCTACGGGCTGTTCCCAGGGACACACACCGAGACAAACATCAACTGCAGCTGGAGGATCATCAACTCGGTGAAAGACGCTCTTTGGTCTGCCCGAAACTTGTTGGTCTTCCAGTGCAAAGAGTTGTCCCTGACCGAGTGTTGCAGACTGGCACATTCCAAGGTCCAGGACTACGTGCTGAGGAATGCACTAAAGCTTGGGGCAGCCGCTGCAAAGGTCACTGTCTAAGACCTTTCAGCCACAGGGCACCGAGGGGCTGGGAATTGTATTGACCCCTCGGGCTGTACGGCTCACAATGAATGTGTACAGTGAATATTACTGGTATCATAAATGTATTGAAGCACCTCAGAGTGCAACATGGTCTATCTGCAGACAGTTTGAATAGCACTGCAATTTCTGTTATGACCATTTTGACATGCCTGTAATGTTCTTTTTACTGTATTGAAGCACCTCAGGGTGCAACATGATCTCTGTAGATAATTTAAAATTCATCGCAATTTCTGTGATGGCCATATTGAAATGTTTTGTTAATGTTTCGAGTCCATATGACTCTTCATCAGAAACGTTTCGAGTCCGTGTGACTCTTCATCAGAAGACTCCTGATGAAGAGTCATACGGATTCAAAGCGTTAACTGTGTTCCTCTCTGCAGGTCAGACCTGCTGAGTTTTTCCAGCTATTTTTGTTTTTGTTTCAGATTTCCAGCATCCGCACTATTTGGTTTTTATATTATATTGAAATGTTTGTAATATTCTTTTAGATATTGTATAAGTAATCTATATTTTTCCAAAAAACACCAGTTCGAACCAGTAATCGATGTTCATCAATGTGCAGAGACAGTGGATCTGAGCAGAAGGCAAACACCACTGCATCTCCCTCCAGACCTTCGTTACAAAGGCAAATTCTAGAAGGAGGGACATACATGATATTGCTCAATTGTGTAGCAGGCAGCATGTCTTTTTTAGGCTGACGGCAGCATCCTGTTAGTGGAAAATACAATTTGCATGGCCATTGCACAGTAGCACTTGCTGAACAACCCTGAGTGCGCTGATAGCTACACTAACAATCAAATTAAGAAAATCAGTCAAGCTCATAACATGACTTATTTACCCTTGCTCAAATTAAGCAACATGCATTCATAAGGAAGGTCTTGTTCCATGTAAACAAAAGGAATATGTTCAAACTTTGCATCTTTTTTGAATTACTTGAGAACTTGGGGAGTGTATAGCTTTCTGAATGGCTCAACTATCAGAGTCAGCTTACCAGCCAACCAGCACCCTTTTCTCCTGTAGTATAAATTGTTGCAATTGTTTGAAATTTGGTATTCTTGTGTTTGTCCTGATGAATGCAAGATGATAAACTTCAGCAACATGTCTCCCTTTACAGCAAGATGTACAGCCAAGTGACTAAGTATATATTACCTCTCCATATCTCTTCTGCCAAAATGCATCACCTTACACTACTGGATATTGAATTCCATTTGCCACCTGTCTGCCCATTCTCCTAGCCTATCTGTATCCTGTTATAGTCAATTTGTATCATCCTCACTGAAGCCCACACCTCCAAGTTTGGTATCATCGGCAAACTGACAAGATGATACTGACCCTCTTATTCTATGATTCTCAATTTTGTTAACCAGCCTTTTGGTTTGTCAAACACTCTTAAACCCATGTAGGCAACATTATAGCACTCCCATCAATATCCAAGACCCAGCTATCTCCATCCTCAATCACCTTTCTTCCATCATAAGGTCAGAAATGGGGATGTTCGCTGATATTTGCACAATGTTCAGCACCATTCACAACTCCTCAGATACTGAAGCAGTTCATGTCCAAATGCAGCAAGACTTGGACAATATCCAGGATTGGGCTGACAAGTGGCAAGTAACATTCACACCACACAAGTGCCAGGCAATGACCATCTCCAACAAGAGAGAATCCAACTATCTCCTCTTGACATTCGATGGCATTACCATCACTGAATACCTTACTATCAACATCCTGGGAGTTACCATTAACCAGAAACTGAACTAGACTAGCCATATAAATACTGTGGCTACAAGAGCAGGTCAAGGGCTGGGAGTTCTGCGGTGAGTGATTCACCTCCTGACTCCCCAAAGTCTGTCCACCATCTACAAGGCACAAGTCAGGAGTGTGATGGAATACTCTCCACTTGCCTGGATGAGTGCAGCTCCAACAACATTCAAGAAGCTCGACACCATCAAGGACAAAGCAGCCACTTGTTTAGCACTCCATCAACAAACATTCACTCCCTCCACCACCGATACACAGCAGCAGCAGTGTGTACCATCTACAAGATGCACTGCATTTTAATGCTCCTTCAGTAGCACCTTTCAAAACCACAATCGCTACCATCTAGAAGGACAAAGGCAGCAGATACATGGGAACACCACCAGCTGGAAGTTCCCCACCAAGCCACTCACCATCCTCACTTGGAAATATATCGGCCATTCCTTCACTGTCGCTGGGTCAGAAACCTGGAACTCGCTCCCTAACAGCACTGTGGGTGTACCTACACCACATGGACTGCAGAGGTTCAAGGCGGCGGCTCACCACCACCTTCTCAAGGGGCAATTAGGGATGGGCAACATATGCTGGCCCAGCCAGTGAGGCCCACATCCCATGAAAGAATAAAATAGCCCCTGCCCTTTCCCCCATAAAAATGTCTCTTTTTCAAACATTTCTCCAATTCCTTTTGAAAGCTACTGTTGAATCTGCTTCCATGAGGCATATTCACAACTCAGCACGTATAAAGATTTCTCCTCGCTGCCCCTAAGTGCTTCTTCTGCTTCAAACTGTTCCCTGGTTCCCCACCTTCCTGGGATCATGAAGTTTGTTTTAATTCATAGACAGCAAATGAGCATACAGACTGACGACTCTGATTAAATCCCTCCCTCCCTCCCCCAGTTTAGGGTTTGCCAACCCTCCAGGATTGGCCTGGCATCTCCAGGGGTTGAAGATCAATCAATTCATTCATGGGATGTGGGCGTCGCTGGCTAGGCCAGCATTTATTGCCCATCCCTAAGTGCCATTGTTGAGAGGGGCATTTAAGAGTCAACCACGTCGCTGTGGGTCTGGAGTCACATGTAGGCCAGACCAGGTAAGGGTGGCAGATTTCCTTCCCTAAAGGGCATTAGTGAGCCAGATGGGATTTTCCTGACATGGTTTCAGGGTCATTATCAGATTTTTAATTCCAGATTTTTTATTGAACTCAAATTTCATCGTCTTGCTGTGGTGGGATTCGAACCCAGGACAACCAGAAATACTAGCCCAGTGACAATACGTGACCCTTCTTGCTGTGTGCAACCATGGAGAGAAATCAATGGGTACATTCAAAAGGATGGCGCTTTTTTTTTTGACATTTTCTTCGAACTTTTCTCTTTACCAGGTATAAAAATATTGAAAATGGGAGAAAAAGGCTGTCTGGATGACAGTCGAGCATCATCCGATTGGAGAATTACCCGGAAAAACTCAGCAGGTCTGGCAGCATCGGCAGAGAAGAAAAGAGTTGACATTTCGAGTCCTCATGACCCTTCAACTGAGGACTCGAAACGTCAACTCTTTTCTTCTCTGCCGATGCTGTCAGACCTGCTGAGTTTTTCCAGGTAATTCTGTTTTTGTTTTGGATTTCCAGCATCCCCAGTTTTTTGTTTTTATCATCCAATTGGGTAATGAGTCTTTTTGCTTTCCAATTGGCGTAGGAAGTCAGTATGTCACAAGGATGGATGTGTTGGCCGACTAATGGCTGGAGCGTGGGGACAAATAATGAAACCTCCAGGAATACAATGAACCACAGTTGGCAACCCTAATCCCCATTCAGTCAGTTACGGGACCCTCCTCAAAAACAGGTGAAATACTAAGGTACAGGCCACCGCTGTCTCTCTTGCTGTCCCTGTCTGACTCTGATATTGACTCTACAAAGAGCAAGTTTCCCCTTCCTCGGCCAGTTTCCTCCTGAAAGCCGGTTGCCTGTGCTTGGGACCTTTGCCCTTTCCTCTCTTTGTTCTCGTCCAAAGGAGGCCTGTCCCTCTGGTTATCTTTCCTCTTCCACTCAGTCCTTTGGCTGCACATTTAAAGAAAACATTTCTACATAGTATCAAAATGATTGGGGGTGAAGGGGGGAGCGGAGGGGTCAACATTGTTTACCTGCCTGGTCTCAGTTTGAAGTGGATCAGACAATTCTACAAACTCGCTCACTGAGCTTTAATACACAACAGCAATGGACGATGTCACCGTCTTCTGCTCGGATCTGCTGTCGGTGTGCAGACTGATCCACATCTGTGACCAGTTCGAACTGGCCTCGGGAGCCAAGGTAAATCGTGGGAAGAGCGAGGTCATGTTCTTTGGGAACTGGGCTGACCGATCCTTTGTCCCCTTCACTGTCAGGGCTGACGGCCTGAAGGTGCTGGGGATATGGTTCGGAGGGACCAGGGCATGTGTTAGAAACTGGAAGGAGGGAGTGTCTATGGTGAAAAGGAAACTGGGCATGTGGGAGAGACGCTCCCTCTCCATTGTGGGTAAGAACCTGGTTATCAGGTGTGAGGCACTCTCGCTGTTGCTGTACGTGGCTCAGGTCTGGCCCATTCCACACTCCTGTGTGGTGGCGATCACCCGAGCCATCTTCCACTTTATCTGGAGGTTGAAAATGGATCATGTCTGCAGGGACACGATGTACAAGCCTCTAGATAAAGGGGGAAAAAACGTGCCCAACATCGCCCTCATACTGATGGCCACCTTTGTGTGCGGCTGCATCAAGTGGTGCGTAGACCCTCAGTATGCAAACACCAAGTGTCACTATGTGCTGAGGTTCTACCTGTCCCCGGTGTTGTGAAGGATGGGTCTGGCCACGCTGCCGCGGAACGCTCCAAGTAGTTGGACCGTGCCGTACCACCTGTCCCTCGTGGGAAAATTTATGCAGAGAAACACCTTTGACCACAAGTCCATCAGGCAGTGGTCGGCACGTAACGTCTTAGAGGCCCTGAGGGAAAAGGAGAGGGTGGATCCTGTGGGATGGTTCCCTGAACAGACTGTCAAAGTCATTTGGCAGAATGCCTCATCACCAGAACTTTCCAACAAGCACCAAGATGTAGCTTGGCTGGTGGTGAGAAAGGCCCTCCCTGTCAGATCCTTCCTACACCCCAGGAGTCTCACCCCCTCTGCACGTTGCCCTCGAGGTGGCTGTGGTGGGGAAGAGACCATTGTTCACCTCCTTGTGGATTGTGTCTTTGCAAAGAAGGTCTGGAGAGAGATGCAGTGGTTTCTGTCGAGGTTCATCCCGAGCAGTTCTGTGACACAGGACTCTGTGCTCTACGGGCTGTTCCCAGGGACACACACCAAGACAAACATCAACTGCAGCTAGAGGATCATCAACTTGGTGAAAGACGCTCTTTGGTCTGCCCGAAACTTGTTGGTCTTCCAGTGCAAAGAGTTGTCCCTGACCGAGTGTTGCAGACTGGCACATTCCAAGGTCCAGGACTACGTGCTGAGGGACGCACTAAAGCTTGGGGCAGCCGCTGCAAAGGGTCAATGGGGAAAGGTCGCTGTCTAAGACATTTCTGCCACAGGGCACTGAGGGGCTGGGAATTGTATAGACACCTTGGGCTGTATGACTCAAATGTGACATGAAATGTAAGCGTACATTGTAAATATAACCTGTAATGGCGAGTGTCATGAGGAACCTTGTCCTAAGTTGAAAGAAACTGATCTGTATTGCACTTTATGTAATGTTAAAATTTCAACTCTTATGTAACGGACCTTTGCAAATTTTATGAATAAAGTATAAATTTGGGGGAACAGTAAATCTGCTTTATTTTAAAACACAACCCTTCAGCATAACTGATTTCTACATACTTTCCATCAAAAAAAGGCCTACTTTCTGAAACTTAACACTGATGTGAACTTAAATAAACCTTGGTGAATTCATCCCACATTGGGCACTCTCTGGTGCCACCATTGGCCGGAGGGTGCAATTACATTGCGCCGACTCTACACAAGGAGGTTCCAGCTGATTTGAGTTGGACCAAGTTGAGTGGAATGCTCGATGTGGCGGCTGCGGTGAAGTGCGGCGTCGAAACAGCCGCTGACTCAAACCCCCAAGAAGCCGCCTAAGAGGCGGAGGAAGTCTCGCAAGCAGAGCCGTTCCACTGACGTGTACAGGGCGGCTGACCCAGGCCCACCCTTCCACCAGGATCTCGTCCAAGGCCATGGGTCTTATGAACTCCTTCGTTGTCGACATTTTCGAGCGCGTCGTCTCCGAGGCTTCGCACCCTCATTCACTGCAACGAGCGCCCACACCATCTCGGCCAGAGGGATCCAGACCGCCGTCCGCCTCCTGCTGCCAGGGGGAACTGGCCAAACACGTCATCTCCAAAGGCACGAAAGCAGTCGCCAAATACGCCAACTCCGCTTAGGTTGATCATTCTAAAGATTATAAATATGGATAGAAACATTTACAATGGAAACACAAATATAAGACAAAATATATGATTAAGCTGAATTACATTGCATGCCCGAGCCAGTTAATATAATTTAATTTAATTTAGTTTAACCTCAATTTCACCCGAAGACTTATGTTTTCTCCTTGGTGGCAATGTCATGGGAAGGCACCGGGCAGATTTAGAAAATTTACAGGCTTGGGTTTTTACAATGACTTACGGGAAAATAAATGTATAGCAGGAAGGACCAGAAGGACAGAGTGGCCCCTTCAGTCACACAGAACACCCTTCATATCAGTTAATCCACGAGAAGCAACAAGTCATTTCAGTCATAATGTGGGAACAGGAGGAGGCCTTTCAGCCCCTTAAGCCTGACCCACCATTCATAAAGTCGCAGAGTCATTGCGGCACGGAAAGAGGCCATTCAGCCCATTGAGTCCATGCCGGCTCTCTGTACAGCAATCCAACCAGCCCCATTTCCCTCACTCGATCTCTGCAGCCCCTGTGAGTTTATTTTCCTTCAAATGCCCAATTCCCAATTTCCTTTGGAAATCATTCACCGGGGAATTATTCATTCATTCAGGGAGTGGAGGGATTTGGGGAGCGGGAGTGGGGTTGAAGCCCAAGATCAGCCATGATCGTATTGAATGGTGGAGCAGCTTCGACAGGCCGTGTGGTCTACTCCTGCTCCTTTACTTGTGCCTCTGCTTCCACCACCCTCATAGGCAGCGAGTTCCAGGTCATTACCTCTTGCTGCCTAAAAAAAAAATTTCCTCACATTACCCCTCCCCCCACCCCCGCCCCCGCCCCCGCCCCCGTATCTCTTGCCCAAAATCTTAAATCTGTGTCCGACCTGGTTGTTGTACCATCAGCCAAAGGGTACAGGTTTCCTTTGTCTACCTTATATAAACCTGTACACCTCTATCAAAATCTGCCCTCAATCTCCTCTGCTCTGAGGTGAACTACCCCCCAGCTTCTCCAACCCATCCTCGTAGCTAAAATCCCTCATCCCTGCCTCTTGCACCCTTTCAAGAACCCCCCCCACCCCCCCCTCCCCACATCCTTCCCAACATGTGATCACTGAAACTGGGCACAATACTCGTATGAAGGTTCAGTTCGACCAGGGCTGATTTGTCTCACCACTTGACACTGCAGCCCTCCCCACCCACACCCCCCCCCCCCCCCAACTCCGAGGCCCTTGACCCAATGCAAATCTACCGACGCAATAAAAAACAAAATACTGCGGATGCTGGAGACCTGAAATTAAAAAACCGGAAAGCGTTGGAAGATCTCAGCCGGTCTGGCAGCATCTGCGGAGAGAGAGAGAGAACCGGAGTTAAAGCTCCAGGTCCCTATGACTCTCCTTGGGAATTGGACCGGAAGCATTAACCCTGTTCCTCTCGCCACAGAAGCTGCCTGACCAGCTGAGAGTTTCCAGCCTTTTGGGTTTTTATTCTAAGCCTACCAAATCTCAGTCTTGAACGCTCCAAAGACCCCACCCTGCAGCCAACCCCTTCCCCCAGCTGTTTTTTTTCGGGGGGTGGTGGTGGAGAAAGTTCCAGATTTCCACTGTTTCTTGACACCCCCCACTGAAAAACTGAGCCCCCGTTTTAAAGTATGCCCCATTGTTGTGAACTCCGCCCCCCCCCCCACCCCCTTCCCACCAGGAAAAGCAGTTTCTCTCTCTCTATCCTCCTTCTACTGGTTAAAACGCCTCGATTTTAGTAAGGGTGGCCCCTGTCCTGTATTTTAAGGGACTGTTTGCCCCCTGTCTTGCCTGGGATACTCTTTAAGATCCTTTTTTTTTTAAATTTCTAGGGCCAGCCTGTGGGATCTAGAGTCTGGGACTCACCCTTGCCTTTGTCTCTTGAGCCTTGCTCAGTGTGGTCGCCAGTCACTGTGGGGGAGCTATGGCCAACATTACCGCCCCCTGGCGTTTTAGGGTCACCACTGCTCCTGCCCAACCCCCAGTCCAAGTCTTTCATGAGGGTTGGTGACCCTGACTTGATTCTGCAACCTTTCAAAGGAGGGAATATAAGCTGGGGGTTCACACACACACAACTTTTACTCAAAATGTGGCCACTTAAAGGCCCAGGGGAATTGCACCAGACGCCGAGGTCAGCTGGTCTTCCACAGGCAGAGAAGAAGTAGGCCTTGTTGGAGCCTTTCAGGAGGCATGTTCACAGCTCATTACAAATGCAAGGATTTATACAGAGAGAGAGAGAGAGAAAAGTTGAGCAGAAGTGGTGGCCAGAGGTGCTGGAACGATGCTGACAGACATTTCGCAGCCTCAGGTGAGTTGCTGTTGAGGGAGGGAGGGGGAGGGGGGGGGGGTAGCTGGCATAGGCCGGACGGGCCGAACGGCCTCCATTCTGTATTTGTGACTGCCCTGTGATATTTAAGGGAGTTGGGTGGGGGGAGGTGGTGGTGGTGGTCAGTGTTTGCAAGGTGACAGGAGAGCACACACTCTCCAAAAGCCGCTGGTGGCTTCCCCCCTTGGACTGAGCACGTCAGGAACTCAGAGAAGTGGATTCGATTGCGAGCTGGGAATCCGAGTTCAGCCAGATGGGTCTGAGAGAGAGAGAGAGAGAGAGAGAGTGTACAGAGAGAGAGAGAGTGTGAGTGAGTGAGTGAGAAAAAACCCAATCCATGGCCATCACGTGACTCTGGAAAGATTGTAGCTTTGGGTGGGGGGAAAATAGAAAGAGAGAGAGAGAGAGAGGGGGGGAGGGAGAAAGAGGAAAAATAAAGAAGGGCAGAGAGAGAGAGAGAGAAAACAAGAGTAAAAGGAGGAACGGATCGTTGGCGAGGACAGGGATGGAGGCACCGGGACTGCGAGTAAGTAAATTGCCCGGGATGTCGGTTTCATGTTAGTTTCACTCCGGTAGCGACATGTGAAGCTGGTGAGTTTCAGGGGAGGGGGGAACAAGAGGAGGAGGAGGGGGGGGGAAGCTGCAGCCTCTCTTCTCCCCCCTCCTCCACCTCCACCCCCCTTCCTCCTCCACCTCCACCCCCCTTCCTCCTCCACCACCTCTACCTCTCCCCCCACCCCCCCACCTCTCCACCTCCTTCCCTCTGCATCAATGAAGCCACCGCAGAGGCTCCTCAAACCTTGGGCTGAGAGTCTGTCTCTTTGCGGGAGCCCAGGGTAGCGAGAGGGGCCCTGGGATCCTCCCTGAGATACAATGAATCGAAGCGGCGGCCGCCGCGATACAATGTCGCCAACAAAATGGTTACTGTGTAGCGGCGGCGGGTGGCGGGGGGGGGGGGGGGGGGATTCAGGGAGCCCAGGATTTGGGGGGGAGGGATTCTTTCCCTTTTCCCTCTTGGTCACCAGCGTCTCAATGTGGGATTGAATCCATTTATCAACCCCCTCCCCCCCCCCCCCCCGTGT
>JANJGN010001311.1:0-127500 GCA_026770705.1 Isurus oxyrinchus
TACAGTGAGTAGTAACAGGGTCATACAGTGTTAACAGGGCCATACAGTGTTAACATGGTTGTACAGTGAGTAGTAACAGGGTCATACAGTGTTAACATGGTCGTACAGTGAGTATTAACAGGGCCATACAGTGTTAACATGGTTGTACAGTGAGTAGTAACAGGATCATACAGTGTTAACAGGGCCATACAGTGTTAACATGGTTGTACAGTGAGTATTAACAGGGCCATACAGTGTTAACAGGGCCATACAGTGTTAACATGGTTGTACAGTGAGTATTAACAGGGCCATACAGTGTTAACAGGGCCATACAGTGTTAACATGGTTGTACAGTGAGTATTAACAGGGTCATACAGTGTTAACAGGGCCATACAGTGTTAACAGGGTTGTACAGTGAGTATTAACAGGGTCGTACAGAGTATTAAACAGGGCCATATAATGTTAACAGGGTTGTACAATGAGTATTAACAGGGTTGTACAGAGTATTAACAGGGTCGTACGGTGTTAACAGGGTTGAACAGTGAGTATTAACAGGGTCGTACAGTGTTAACAGGGTTGTACAGTGAGTATTAACAGGGTCATACAGAGTATTAACAGGGTCGTACATTGTTAACAGGATTGTACAGTGCGTATTAACAGGGTCGTACAGAGTATTAACAGGGTCGTACAGTGTTAACAGGGTTGTACAGTGAGTATTAACAGAATAGTGCAGTGAATATTAACAGAGCAGTGCAGTGAGTATTAACAGGGCCATACAGTGTGTATTAATAGAGCCGTGCAGTGTGTATTAACAGGGCAGTGCAGTGAGTATTAACATGGTCATACAGTGAGTGTTAACAGGGTTGTTTAGTATTAACAGAGTCGCACAGTGAGTATTAACAGGGTCGTATAGTGAGTGTTAACAGGGCCATACAGTGAGTGTTAACAGGGTCATACAGTGACTATTAACATGGTCGTACGGTGAGTATTAACAGGGCTGTACAGTGAATATTAATGGGGCTGTACAGTGTGTATTAACAGGGCAGTGCAGTGAGTATTAACAGGGGCTGCACAGTGAGTATTAACAGGGCAGTGCAGAGAGTATTAACGGACTGTACAGTGTGTATTAACAGTGCAGTGCAGTGAGTATTAACAGGGCCACACAGTGAGTATTAACAGGGCAGTGCAGTGAGTATTAACAGTACAGTGCAGTGAGTATTAACAGGGCAGTGCAGTGAGTATTAACGGGGCAGTGCAGTGAGTATTAACAGGGCAGTGCAGTGAGTATTAACAGGGCCGTACAGTGAGTATTAATGGGGCCATACAGTGAGTATTAACAGGGCAGTGCAGTGAGTATTAACAGGGCCGTACAGTGAGTATTAACAGGGCTGTATAGTGAGTATTAACAGGGCAGTGCAGTGAGTATTAACAGGGCAGTGCAGTGAGTATTAACAGGGCCATACAGTGAGTATTAATGGGGCCATACAGTGAGTATTAATGGGGCAGTGCAGTGCAGTGAGTATTAACAGGTCCATACAGTGAGTATTAATGGGGCCATACAGTGAGTATTAATGGGGCAGTGCAGTGAGTATTAACAGGGCAGTGCAGTGAGTATTAACGGGGCCGTACAGTAAGTATTAATGGGGCAGCAAAGTGAGTATTAATGGGGCAATGTAGTGAGTATTAATGGGGCAATGCAGTGAGTATTAACAGGGCTGTAAAGTGAGTATTAATGGTGCAGTACAGTGAATATTAATGGGGCAGTGAAGTGAGTATTAACGGGGCAGTGCAGTGAGTATTAATGGGGCAATGCAGTGAGTATTAATGGGGCAGTGCAGTGAGTATAAATGGGGCAATGCAGTGAGTATTAATGGGGCAATGCAGTGAGTATTAATGGGGCAGTGCTGTGAGTATTAATGGGGCCGTGCAGTGAGTATTAATGGGGCAGTACAGTGAGTAATAACAGGGCAGTGCAGTGAGTATTAATGGGGCAGTACAGTGAGTATTAATGGGGCAGTACAGTGAGTATTAACGGGGCCATGCAGTGAGTATTAACGGGGCAGTGCAGTGAGTATTAACATACACCGTACAGTGAGTATTAATGGGGCAGTGCAGTGAGTATTAACATACACCGTACAGTTAGTATTAATGGGGCAGTGCAATGAGTATTAACGGGGCTGTACAGTGAGTATTAATGGGGCAGTGCAGTGAGTATTAACATACACCATACAGTGAGTATTAATGGGGCAGTGCAGTGAGTATTAACGGGGCTGTACAGTGAGTATTAATGGGGCAGTGCAGTGAGTATTAACACACACCGTACAGTTAGTATTAATAGGGCAGTGCAATGAATATTAATGGGGCTGTACAGTGAGTATTAATGGGGCAGTGCAGTGAGTATTAACATACACCGTACAGTTAGTATTAATGGGGCAGTGCAATGAGTATTAACGGGGCTGTACAGTGAGTATTAATGGGGCAGTGCAGTGAGTATTAACGGGGCTGTACAGTGAGTAGTAATGGGGCAGTGCAGTGAGTATTAACATACACCGTACAGTGAGTATTAATGGGGCAGTGCAGTGAGTAACATACACCATACAGTGAGTATTAATGGGGCAGTGCAGTGAGTATTAACGGGGCTGTACAGTGAGTATTAATGGGGCAGTGCAGTGAGTATTAACACACACCGTACAGTGAGTATTAATAGGGCAGTGCAATGAATATTAATGGGGCTGTACAGTGAGTATTAATGGGGCAGTGCAGTGAGTATTAACATACACCGTACAGTGAGTATTAATGGGGCAGTGCAGTGAGTATTAACGGGGCTGTACAGTGAGTATTAATGGGGCAGTGCAGTGAGTATTAACGGGGCTGTACAGTGAGTAGTAATGGGGCAGTGCAGTGAGTATTAACATACACCGTACAGTGAGTATTAATGGGGCAGTGCAGTGAGTATTAACGGGGCTGTACAGTGAGTATTAATGGGGCAGTGCAGTGAGTATTAACGGGGCTGTACAGTGAGTATTAATGGGGCAGTGCAGTGAGTACTAACGGGGCTGTACAGTGAGTATTAATGGGGCAGTGCAGTGAGTATTAACGGGGCTGTACAGTGAGTATTAATGGGGCAGTGCAATGAGTATTAACGGGGCTGTACAGTGAGTATTAATGGGACAGTGCAGTGAGTATTAACATACACCGTACAGTGAGTATTAATGGGGCAGTGCAGTGAGTATTAACGGGGCTGTACAGTGAG
Organism: Isurus oxyrinchus; assembly: GCA_026770705.1. Taxonomy (NCBI): domain Eukaryota; kingdom Metazoa; phylum Chordata; class Chondrichthyes; order Lamniformes; family Lamnidae; genus Isurus; species Isurus oxyrinchus. The sequence goes on from JANJGN010001311.1 coordinate 3,233, forward strand.
TATTAATGGGGCAGTGCAGTGAGTATTAACGGGGCTGTACAGTGAGTATTAATGGGGCAGTGCAGTGAGTATTAACGGGGCTGTACAATGAGTATTAATGGGGCAGTGCAGTGAGTATTAACACACACCGTACAGTGAGTATTAATGGGGCAGTGCAGTGAGTATTAACGGGGCTGTACAGTGAGTATTAATGGGGCAGTGCAGTGAGTATTAACGGGGCTGTACAGTGAGTATTAATGGGGCAGTGCAGTGAGTATTAATGGGGCTGTACAGTGAGTATTAATGGGGCAGTGCAGTGAGTATTAACGGGGCTGTACAGTGAGTATTAATGGGGCAGTGCAGTGAGTATTAACGGGGCAGTGCAGTGAGTATTAACGGGGCTGTACAGTGAGTATTAATGGGGCAGTGCAGTGAGTATTAACAGGGCTGTACAGTGAGTATTAACGGGGCTGTACAGTGAGTATTAATGGGGCTGTACAGTGAGTATTAATGGGGCAGTGCAGTGAGTATTAACGGGGCTGTACAGTGAGTATTAACGGGGCTGTACAGTGAGTATTAATGGGGCAGTGCAGTGAGTATTAACACACACCATACATACCCATTGCTAATTGAGTCATTTCATTCCGCCACTCACTTATCTAGTTCTTCATGTTAACCTGTAACTCCTGACCCTCCCCACTTCTTTACCCCCTAAACCTGACCCTTATCTCCTGTTTAACCCCTGACCCCACACCAACTTTACCCCCTATCCCTGACCCCACCTCCTCTTTAACCCCTGATCCCACCCCCACTTTACCCCCTAACCCTGACCCCACTTCCTTTTTAACCCCTGACCCCACCCCCTCTTTACCCATGAACCTGACCCTACTCCTGTTCAACCTCTGACCCCACCTGCATACTTTGAGGCAGGGTTAAATACCCCCACTGGCCAGCAGGGGAGGGTGAGGAGGGAGGGGAGGGGACAGTCTTTGCTGTGAGGTAGTGCTTCCTTGCTGGGCTGTGGGGAAAACCTCCCCCAAACAACACGCACTTGCAAAACTCAGAACACAGCGTCCAACATTAGATGTGATTTGGTGAATGGACAGCACTTACTGAACAATCCTGATTGTGCTAAGGGATGCCCTTAAAACCTCTTTGGGATTATCAGCGGCGCCTGCAGTGTGGCTCACTTATACGTGCTAGAGGCTGCATATATTCACACACAGGGCCCTGTACGTTGCTGACAGAAGAAGCATGCCCACGCAATGCGCCATTCTCAACAAACAAAACAAAAGCTTTTGGGACAGATGGGGGTCGGGGGTCAGCCATTCTCTGGTTCATTCCTCATGTCAATGCCTTGACCAGTCAGAGTCAACCTGCCTGGCTTGAAATTCGACAATAGCTTGGCACTTAACTGGTCCCTGGTGCATTCTCCACGGCAACGCCTCAACCAATCAGATTCCACTCGCAAACCAATCAGCACTCTCTTCTCTTGCAGTATAAATTGTTGTGCCCATTGCCTGTTGGTAATCATGTGAGGGGTCCTGATAACTAAGAGGTGAAAATTCAAGAACAAGCCCTTTTTCAGACTCCCCTTCTCAATGTGCTATACAGTCAGAGGGTCAAAGCTGAGGGAGCGCCGCGCTGTCGGAGGGTCAGTGCTGAGGGAGCGCCGTGCTGTCGGAGGGTCAGTGCTGAGGGAGCGCCGCGCTGTGGGAGGGTCAGTGCTGAGGAAGCGCTGCACTGTCGGAGGGTCAGTGCTGAGGGAGCGCCGCACTGTCGGAGGGTCAGTGCTGAGGGAGCGCTGCACTGTGGGAGGGTCAGTGCTGAGGGAGCGCCGCACTGTCGGAGGGTCAGTGCTGAGGGAGCGCCGCACTGTGGGAGGGTCAGTGCTGAGGGAGCGCCGCACTGTCGGAGGGTCAGTGCTGAGGGAGCGCCGCACTGTGGGAGGGTCAGTGCTGAGGGAGCGCCGCACTGTCGGAGGGTCAGTGCTGAGGGAGCGCCACACTGTCACATGGTCAGTACTGAGGGAGCGCCGCACTGTCGGACGGTCAGTACTGAGAGAGCGCCGCACTGTCAGAGGGTCAGTGCTGAGGGAACGCCGCACTGTCGGAGGGTCAGTGCTGAGGGAGCCGCACTGTGGGAGGGTCAGTGCTGAGGGAGCGCCGCACTGTCGGAGGGTCAGTGCTGAGGGAGCGCTGCACTGTGGGAGGGTCAGTGCTGAGGGAGCGCCGCACTGTCGGAGGGTCAGTGCTGAGGGAACGCCGCACTGTCACAGGGTCAGTACTGAGGGAGCGCTGCACTGTCGGAGGGTCAGTACTGAGGGAGCGCCGCACTGTCGGAGGGTCAGTGCTGAGGGAGCCGCACTGTGGGAGGGTCAGCGCTGAGGGAGCGCCGCACTGTGGGAGGGTCAGTGCTGAGGGAGCGCCGCACTGTGGGAGGGTCAGTGCTGAGGGAGCGCCGCACTGTCGGAGGTTCAGTGCTGAGGGAACGCCGCACTGTCGGGGGGTCAGTGCTGAGGGAGCGCCGCACTGTGGGAGGGTCAGTGCTGAGGGAGCGCCGCACTGTGGGAGGGTCAGTGCTGAGAGAGCGCCGCACTGTGGGAGGGTCAGTGCTGAGGGAGCGCCGCACTGTCGGAGGGTCAGTGCTGAGGGAGCGCCGCGCTGTGGGAGGGTCAGTGCTGAGGGAGCGCCGCACTGTCGGAGGGTCAGTGCTGAGGGAGCGCCGCGCTGTGGGAGGGTCAGTGCTGAGGGAGCGCCGCACTGTGGGAGGGTCAGTGCTGAGGGAGCGCCGCACTGTGGGAGGGTCAGTGCTGAGGGAGCGCCGCACTGTGGGAGGGTCAGTGCTGAGAGAGCGCCGCACTGTCTGAGGTGCCGTCTCTTAGGTGGGTGTAAAAGATCCCAGGGCCACTATTGGAAGAGCGCGGGATGGGGATGGGGATGGGGATGGGGGTGGGGGTGGGGATGGGGATGGGGATGGGGATGGGGATGGGGGTGGGGATGGGGATGGGGATGGGGATGGGGATGGGGATGGGGATGGGGATGGGGATGGGGATGGGGATGGGGGCGGGGATGGGGGCGGGGATGGGGGCGGGGATGGGGATGGGGATGGGGATGGGGGTGGGGATGGGGATGGGGATGGGGATGGGGGTGGGGATGGGGATGGGGATGGGGATGGGGGTGGGGGTGGGGATGGGGATGGGGGTGGGGATGGGGGTGGGGATGGGGGTGGGGATGGGGGTGGGGATGGGGATGGGGATGGGGATGGGGGTGGGGGTGGGGGTGGGGATGGGGGTGGGGATGGGGATGGGGATGGGGATGGGGGTGGGGATGGGGATGGGGATGGGGATGGGGATGGGGGTGGGGGTGGGGGGTGGGGATGGGGATGGGGATGGGGGTGGGGATGGGGATGGGGATGGGGGTGGGGATGGGGGCGGGGATGGGGATGGGGGTGGGAATGAGGGTGGGGGTGGGGGTGGGGATGGGGATGGGGATGGGGATGGGGATGGGGATGGGGATGGGGATGGGGGCGGGGGTGGGGGTGGGGGTGGGGGTGGGGGTGGGGGTGGGGGTGGGGGTGGGGAGAGTTCTCTCCAGTGCCCTGGGGCTGATATTTATCCCTCAACCAGCATCACTAATAAAAGGCGATCTGGGTCATTCACACATTGCTGTTTGTGGGATCTTGCTGTGCAGAAACTGGCTGCTGAGTTTCCTACGTTACATCAGGGAGCAGACTTCAATAAAAGACTGTATCACTGGCTGGCAGGGTTAGGGACATCCTGAAGGGGGGAAAGTCCTGGGGGAACATGAGATTGTCTATTTTTTTGTCTCTCCACCTCTCCCTCTCTCTCTCTCTCACTATCTCTCTCCCTCTCTCTCTCACTATCTCTCTCTCTCCCTCTCTCCCTCTCTCTCTCACTATCTCTCTCTCTCGCTCTCTCCCTGTCGATCTCACTCTGTCTCTCACTATCTCTCTCTCCCTCTCACCCTCTGTGTCCCTCTCTCTCTCTCCCTCTCTCTCCCTCTCCCTCTCTATCTCTCTCTTTGTCTCTCTCTCCCTCTCTCTCTCAGTATCTATCTCTCTCCCTCTCTCTCTATTTCTCTCTCTCTCTCCCTCTCTCTCTCTCTGTCTCTCTCTCTCTCTCTCACTATCTCTATCTCTCTCTCTCCCTCTCTATCTCTCTCTCTGTCGCTGTCTCTCCCTCTCTCTCCCTCTCTCTCTATCTCTCTCTCTCCCTCTCTATCTCTCTCTCTGTCTCTCTCTCTCCACCTCTTTCTCTCTCTCCCTCTCTGTCTCTCTCTCTCTTTCTCTCTCTGTCTCTCTCTCTCTCTCTCTCTCTATCTCACTCTCTCTCTCTCTGTCTCTCTCTCTCTCTGTATCTCTCTCACTCTATCTCTTTCTCTCTCTATCTCCCTCTCTCTCTCTGTCTCTCTCTCTCTCTGTCTCTCTCTCTCTCTCACTACCTCTATCTCTCTCTCTCTCTCCCTCTCTGTCTCTCTCTCTCTTTCTCTCTCTGTCTCTCTCTCTCTCTCTTCCTGCCTTCTGTCCGCCCAGATAACCATGACTGACCAGACTCCCCTCCTGCAGCTCGTCCATATTGGACACAGACCATCAACGACACCAGTCTGGACAGCGGGCAGGAACTGCACTGGGAGTGCCAGGCAACTGCATGGCCAAGGGCCAGCTACAGGTGGCTGAAGAATGGCAAGACACTCACCTCACAGGTAGGGGCACTGGGCGGAGGGATGGGAGAAGGGGGTGGGGAGGTGTGAGGGTATCGGGGGTGCTGTGTGACTGTGTGGTGGGAGGGGGGGGGGTGGGGGGGGGGGGTGGTTCAATGCACCGTCCCAGTGACAGACAGAGCCAGTCCTGACATGTGGACACGAGGGTCTCCAGCTCCTGACCCAACGCTGAAGGGGGGGGGTCAGTGTTTAACGTGGCAATCCCCTTGCATTACAGGCAAGGCTGGAGATAGCGGACGGACTCCTCACTATCCTGAGCGTCGACCGGTCAGACGCTGGGATGTACCAGTGCGTAGCGGAGAATCAATATGGATCAGCATTCACCAGCGCCCAGCTCCAGATCCTGGGTAAGGTGAGAGAACAAACTGGGAGTGTGACAACAGCAGCGAGAGTCAGTGTGTGTGGGGCCCGGACCCCAGTGAGTGTCTGTGTGTGTGTGGGACCCGTACCCCAGTGAGAGTCAGTGTGTGTGTGGGACCCGGACCCCAGTGAGAGTCAGTGTGTGTGGGACCCGTACCCCAGTGAGAGTCAGTGTGTGTGGCACCCGTATCCCAGTGAGAGTCAGTGTGTGTGTGGGACCCGTACCCCAGTGAGAGTCAGTGTGTGTGGGACCCGGACCCCAGTGAGAGTCAGTGTGTGTGTGGGACCCGGACCCCAGTGAGAGTCTGTGTGTGTGTGAGACCCGTACCCCAGTGAGAGTCAGTGTGTGTGGGACCCGGACCCCAGTGAGAGTCTGTGTGTGTGTGGGACGCGTACCCCAGTGAGATTCAGTGTGTGTGTGGGACCCGTACCCCAGTGAGAGTCAGTGTGTGTGTGGGACCCGTACCCCAGTGAGAGTCAGTGTGTGTGTGGGACCCGTACCCCAGTGAGAGTCAGTGTGTGTGTGGGACCCGTACCCCAGTGAGAGTCAGTGTGTGTGGGACCCGTACCCCAGTGAGAGTCAGTGTGTGTGTGGGTGACCCGTACCCCAGTGAGAGTCAGTGTGTGTGTGACCCGTACCCCAGTGAGAGTCAGTGTGTGTGTGGGACCCGTATCCCAGTGAGAGTCAGTGTGTGTGTGGGACCCATACCCCAGTGAGAGTCAGTGTGTGTGTGGGACCCGTACCCCAGTGAGAGTCAGTGTGTGTGTGGGTGACCCGTACCCCAGTGAGAGTCAGTGTGTGTGGGACACGTACCCCAGTGAGAGTCAGTGTGTGTGGGACACGTACCCCAGTGAGAGTCAGTGTGTGTGTGAGACCCGTACCCCAGTGAGAGTCAGTGTGTGTGGGACCCATACCCCAGTGAGAGTCAGTGTGTGTGGGACCCATACCCCAGTGAGAGTCAGTGTGTGTGGGACCCGTACCCCAGTGAGAGTCAGTGTGTGTGGGACCCGTACCCCAGTGAGAGTCAGTGTGTGTGGGACCCGTACCCCAGTGAGAGTCAGTGTGTGTGTGGGACCCGTACCCCAGTGAAAGTCAGTGTGTGTGTGGGACCCGTACCACAGTGAGTGTCAGTGTGTGTGTGACCCGCACCCCAGAGAGAGACAGTGTATGGGACCCGTACCAAAGTAAGAGTCAGTGTGTGGGTATGGGACCCTACCCCAGTGAGAGACAGTGTGTGTGGGACCCGTACCCCAGTGAGAGTCAGTGTGTGTGGGACCAGTACCACAGTGAGAGTCAGTGTGTGTGTGGGACCCGTACCCCAGTGAGAGTCAGTGTGTATGGGACCCGTACCCCAGTGAGAGTCAGTGTGTGTGTGGGACCCGAAGCCCAGTGAGAGTCAGTGTGTGTGTGGGACACGTACCCCAGTGAGAGTCAGTGTGTGTGGGACCCGTAACCCAGTGAGAGTCAGGGTGTGTGTGGGACCCGTACCCCAGTGAGAGTCAGTGTGTGTGTGGGACACGTACCCCAGTGAGAGTCAGTGTGTGTGGGACCCGTAACCCAGTGAGAGTCAGGGTGTGTGTGGGACCCGTACCCCAGTGAGAGTCAGGGTGTGTGTGGGACCCGTACCCCAGTGAGAGTCAGTGTGTGTGTGGGACACGTACCCCAGTGAGAGTCAGTGTGTGTGGGACCCGTAACCCAGTGAGAGTCAGGGTGTGTGTGGGACCCGTACCCCAGTGAGAGTCAGTGTGTGTGTGGGACCCATACCCCAGTGAGTGTCAGTGTGTGTGTGGGACACGTACCCCAGTGAGAGTCAGTGTGTGTGGGACCCGTAACCCAGTGAGAGTCAGAGTGTGTGTGGGACCCATACCCCTGTGAGAGTCAGTGTGTGTGTGGGACCCGTATCCCAGTGAGAGTCAGTGTGTGTGGGACCCGTACCCCAGTGAGAGTCAGTGTGTGTGTGGGACCCGTACCTCAGTGAGAGTCAGTGTGTGTGTGGGACCCGTACCCCAGTGAGAGTCAGTGTGTGTGGGACCCGTACCCCAGTGAGAGTCAGTGTGTGTGGGACCAGTACCACAGTGAGAGTCAGTGTGTGTGTGGGACCCGTACCCCAGTGAGAGTCAGTGTGTGTGGGACCCGTACCCCAGTGAGAGTCAGTGTGTGTGTGGGACCCGTACCCCAGTGAGAGTCAGTGTGTGTGTGGGACACGTACCCCAGTGAGAGTCAGTGTGTGTGTGGGACACGTACCCCAGTGAGAGTCAGTGTGTGTGGGACCCGTAACCCAGTGATTGTCAGTGTGTGTGTGGGACCCGGACTCCAGTGAGATTCAGTGTGTGTGTGGGACCCGAAGACCAGTGAGAGTCAGTGTGTGTGTGTGGGACCCGTACCCCAGTGAGAGTTATTGTGTGTGGGCCTCGTACGCAACTGAGAGTCAGTGTGTGTGTGGGACCCGTACCCCAGTGAGAGTCAGTGTGTGTGGGACCCGTACCCCAGTGAGAGTCAGTGTGTGTGTGTGGGACCCGTAACACAGTGAGAGTCAGTGTGTGTGTGGGACCCGTACCCCAGTAGGAGTCAGTGTGTGTGGGACCAGTACCCCAGTGAGAGTCAGTGTGTGTGGGACCCGTATCCCAGTGAGAGTCAGTCTGTGTGTGTGACCCGTACCCCAGTGAGATTCAGTGTGTGTGGGACCCGTACACCAGTGAGGGTCAGTGTGTGTATGGGACCCATAAACCAGTGAGAGTCAGTGTGTGTGTGGGACCCATACCCCAGTGAGAGTCAGTGTGTGTGCGACCCGTTCCCCAGTGAGAGTCAGTGTGTTTGTGGGACAAGTACCCAAGTGAGATTCAGTGTGTGAGGGACCCATACCCCTGTGAGTGTCAGTGTGTGAGTGGGACCCGTACCCCAGTGAGAATCAGTGTGTGTGGGACCCATATCCCAGTGAGAGTCAGTATGTGTGTTGGCCCCGCACGCCAGTGAGAGTCAGTTTGTGTGTGGGACCCATAACCCAGTGAGATTCAGTGTGTGTGTGGGACCCGTACCCCAGTGAGAGTCAGTGTGTGTGTGTGGGACCCGTATCCCAGTGAGAGTCAGTGTGTTTGTGGGACCCGTACCCCAGTGAGAGTCAGTGTGTTTGTGTGGGACCCGTATCCCAGTGAGAGTCAGTGTGTGTGTGGGACCCGTACCCCAGTGAGAGTCAGTGTGTGTGTGGGACCCATACCCCAGTGAGAGTCAGTGTGTGTGGGACCCATACCCCAGTGATACTCAGTGTGTGTGGGTGCCGTACCACAATGAGTGTCAGTGTGTGTGTATGGGACCCGTACCCCTGTGAGAGTTAGTGTGTTTGTGGGACCCATACCCCAGTGAAAGTCAGTGTGTGTGTGGGACCCGTACCCCAGTGAGAATCAGTGTGTGTGGGACCCATACCCCAGTGAGAGTCACTTTGTGTGTTTGACCCGTACCCCAGTGAGTGTCAGTGTGTGTGGGACACGTATCCCAGTGAGAGTCAGTGTGTGTGTGGGACCTGTACCCCAGTGAGAGTCAGTGTGTGTGTGTGACCCGTACCCCAGTGAGAGTCAGTGTGTGTGTGGGACCCGTACCCCATTGAGACTCAGTGTGTGTGTGGGACCCATACCCCAGTGAGAGTCAGTGTGTGTGGGACCCGTACCCCAGTGAGAGTCAGTGTGTGTACCCGTACACCAGTGAGAGCAGTGTGTGTGTGTGGGACCTGTAACCCAGTGAGAGTCAGTGTGTGTGTGGGACCCGTACCCCAGTGAGAGTCAGTGTGTGTGTGGGACAAGTACCTCAGTGAGAGTCAGTGTGTGCGTGGGACCCGTACCCCAGTGAGAGTCAGTGTGTGTGGGACCCGTACCCCAGTGAGAGTCAGTGTGTGTGTGGGACCCGTACCCCAGTGAGAGTCAGTGTGTGTGTGGGACCCGTACCCCAGTGAGAGTCAGTGTGTGTGTGGGACCCGTACCCCAGTGAGAATCAGTGTGTGTGGGACACGTACCCCAGTGAGAGTCAGTGTGTGTGGGACCCGTACCCCAGTGAGAGTCAGTGTGTGTGTGGGTGACCCGTAACCCAGTGAGAGTCAGTGTGTGTGGGACACGTACCCCAGTGAGAGTCAGTGTGTGTGTGAGACCCGTACCCCAGTGAGAGTCAGTGTGTGTGGGACCCATACCCCAGTGAGAGTCAGTGTGTGTGGGACCCGTACCCCAGTGAGAGTCAGTGTGTGTGGGACCCGTACCCCAGTGAGAGTCAGTGTGTGTGGGACCCGTACCCCAGTGAGAGTCAGTGTGTGTGGGACCCGTACCCCAGTGAGAGTCAGTGTGTGTGTGGGACCCGTACCCCAGTGAAAGTCAGTGTGTGTGTGGGACCCGTACCACAGTGAGAGTCAGTGTGTGTGTTGGACCCGTAACCCAGTGAGTGTCAGTGTGTGTGTGACCCGTACCCCAGAGAGAGACAGTGTATGGGACCCGTACAAAAGTAAGAGTCAGTGTGTGGGTATGGGACCCTACCCCAGTGAGAGACAGTGTGTGTGGGACCCGTACCCCAGTGAGAGTCAGTGTGTGTGGGACCAGTACCACAGTGAGAGTCAGTGTGTGTGTGGGACCCGTACCCCAGTGAGAGTCAGTGTGTGTGGGACCCGTACCCCAGTGAGAGTCAGTGTGTGTGTGGGACCCGAAGCCCAGTGAGAGTCAGGGTGTGTGGGACCCGTACCCCAGTGAGAGTCAGTGTGTGTGTGGGACCCATACCCCAGTGAGTTTCAGTGTGTGTGTGGGACACGTACCCCAGTGAGAGTCAATGTGTGTGGGACCCGTAACCCAGTGAGAGTCAGTGTGTGTGTGGGACCCATACCCCTGTGAGAGTCAGTGTGTGTGTGGGACCCGTATCCCAGTGAGAGTCAGTGTGTGTGGGACCCGTACCCCAGTGAGAGTCAGTGTGTGTGTGGGACCCGTACCTCAGTGAGAGTCAGTGTGTGTGTGGGACCCGTATCCCAGTGAGAGTCAGTGTGTGTGAGACCCGTACCCCAGTGAGAGTCAGTGTGTGTGGGACCAGTACCACAGTGAGAGTCAGTGTGTGTGTGGGACCCGTACCCCAGTGAGAGTCAGTGTGTGTGGGACCCGTACCCCAGTGAGAGTCAGTGTGTGTGTGGGACCCGTACCCCAGTGAGAGTCAGTGTGTGTGTGACCCGTACCCCAGTGACAGTCAGTTTGTGAGGGACCCATACCCCAGTGAGAGTCAGTGTGTGTGTGGGACACGTACCCTAGTGAGAGTCAGTGTGTGTGTGGGACACGTACCCCAGTGAGAGTCAGTGGGTGTGGGACCCGTAACCCAGTGATTGTCAGTGTGTGTGTGGGACCCGGACTCCAGTGAGATTCAGTGTGTGTGTGGGACCCGAAGCCCAGTGAGAGTCAGTGTGTGTGTGTGGGACCCGTACCCCAGTGAGAGTTATTGTGTGTGGGCCTCGTACGCAACTGAGAGTCAGTGTGTGTGTGGGACCCGTACCCCAGTGAGAGTCAGTGTGTGTGGGACCCGTACCCCAGTGAGAGTCAGTGTGTGTGTGTGGGACCCGTAACACAGTGAGAGTCAGTGTGTGTGTGGGACCCGTACCCCAGTAGGAGTCAGTGTGTGTGGGACCAGTACCCCAGTGAGAGTCAGTGTGTGTGGGACCCGTATCCCAGTGAGAGTCAGTCTGTGTGTGTGACCCGTACCCCAGTGAGATTCAGTGTGTGTGGGACCCGTACACCAGTGAGGGTCAGTGTGTGTATGGGACCCATAAACCAGTGAGAGTCAGTGTGTGTGTGGGACCCGTACCCCAGTGAGAGTCAGTGTGTGTGGGACCCGTACCCCAGTGAGAGTCAGTGTGTGTGTGGGACCCGTACCCCAGTGAGAGTCAGTGTGTGAGGGACCCGTAACCCAGTGAGAGTCAGTGTGTGTGGGACACGTACCCCAGTGATAGTCAGTGTGTTTGTGGGACCCGTACCCCAGTGAGAGTCACTTTGTGTGTGGGACCCGTAACCCAGTGAGAGTCAGTGTGTGAGGGACCCGTACCCCAGTGAGAGTCAGTGTGTGTGTGGGGCCCGTATCCCAGTGAGAATCAGTGTGTGTGGGACCCGTATCCCAGTGAGAGTCAGTGTGTGTGTGCGACCCGTTCCCCAGTGAGAGTCAGTGTGTGTGTGGGACAAGTACCCAAGTGAGATTCAGTGTGTGAGGGACCCATACCCCAGTGAGAGTCAGTGTGTGTGTGGGACAAGTACCCCAGTGAGATTCAGTGTGTGAGGGACCCATACCCCAGTGAGTGTCAGTGTGTGAGAGGGACCCGTAACCCAGTGAGAATCAGTGTGTGTGGGACCCATATCCCAGTGAGAATCAGTGTGTGTGTTGGCCCCGCACACCAGTGAGAGTCAGTGTATGTGGGTCCCGTACCCCAGTGAGAGTCAGAGTGTGTGGGACCCGTACCCTAGTGAGGGTCAGTGTGTGTGTGGGACCCGTACCCCAGTGAGAGTCAGTGTGTGTGTGGGACCCATACCCCAGTGAGAGTCAGTGTGTGTGTGGGACCCGTACCCCAGTGAGAATCAGTGTGTGTGTGACCCGTATCCCAGTGAGAGTCAGTGTGTGTGGGACCCGTACCCCAGTGAGAGTCAGTCTGTGTGGGACCGTACCCCAGTGAGAGTCAGAGTGTGTGTGTGTGGGACCCGTACCCCAGTGAGAGTCAGTGTGTTTGGGACCATACCCCAGTGAGAGTCAGTGTGTGTGTGTGCGGGACCCGTACCCCAGTGAGAGTCAGTGTGTGTGTGGGACCCGTACACCAGTGAGAGTCAGTGTGTGTGGGACCGTACCCCAGTGAAAGTCAGTGTGTGTGGGACCCGTACCCCAGTGATAGTCAGTGTGTTTGTGGGACCCGTACCCCAGTGAGAGTCAGTGTGTCTGGGACCCGTAACCCAGTGAGAGTCAGTGTGTGAGGGACCCGTACCCCAGTGAGAGTCAGTGTGTGTGTGGGGCCCGTATCCCAGTGAGAATCAGTGTGTGTAGGACGGTACCCAGTGAAAGTCAGAGTGTGTGTGTGTGGGACCCATACCCCAGTGAGAGTCAGTGTGTGTGTGTGACCCGTACCCCAGTGAGAGTCAGTGTGTGTGTGTGACCCGTACCCCAGTGAGAGTCTGTGTGTGTGGGTCCCGTACCCCAGTGAGAGTCATTTTGTGTGTGGGACCCGTAACCCAGTGAGAGTCAGTGTGTGTGTGTGTGGGACCCGTACCCAGTGAGTCAGTGTGTGTGTGCGACCCGTACCCCAGTGAGAGTCAGTGTGTGTGTGGGACCGGTACCCCAGTGAGAGTCAGTGTGTGTGTGGGACCCGTACCCCAGTGAGAGTCAGTGTGTGTGTGGGACAAGTACCCAAGTGAGATTCAGTGTGTGAGGGACCCATACCCCAGTGAGTGTCAGTGTGTGAGTGGGACCCGTTCCCCAGTGAGAGTCAGTGTGTGTGTGGGACAAGTACCCCAGTGAGATTCAGTGTGTGAGGGACCCATACCCCAGTGAGTGTCAGTGTGTGAGTGTGACCCGTACCCCAGTGAGAATCAGTGTGTGTGGACCCATACCCCAGTGAGAGTCAGTGTGTGTTGGCCCCGCACACCAGTGAGAGTCAGTTTGTGTGTGGGACCCGTAACCCAGTGAGAGTCAGTGTGTTTGGGACCGTACCCCAGTGAGAGTCAGTGTGTGTGTGTGCGGGACCCGTACCCCAGTGAGAGTCAGTGTGTGTGTGGGACCCGTACACCAGTGAGAGTCAGTGTGTGTGGGACCGTACCCCAGTGAAAGTCAGTGTGTGTGGGACCCGTACCCCAGTGATAGTCAGTGTGTTTGTGGGACCCGTACCCCAGTGAGAGTCAGTTTGTGTGTGGGACCTGTAACCCAGTGAGAGTCAGTGTGTGAGGGACCCGTACCCCAGTGAGAGTCTGTGTGAGTGTGGGGCCCGTATCCCAGTGAGAATCAGTGTGTGTGGGACGGTACACAGTGAAAGTCAGAGTGTGTGTGTGTGGGACCCGTACCCCAGTGAGTCAGTGTGTGTGTGCGGGACCTGTAACCCAGTGAGAGTCAGTGTGTGTTTGCGACCCGTTCCCCAGTGAGAGTCAGTGTGTGTGTGGCACAAGTACCCCAGTGAGATTCAGTGTGTGAGGGACCCATATCCCTGTGAGTGTCAGTGTGTGAGTGGGACCCGTACCCCAGTGAGAATCAGTGTGTGTGGGACCCATATCCCAGTGAGAGTCAGTATGTGTGTTGGCCCCGCACACCAGTGAGAGTCAGTTTGTGTGTGGGACCCGTAACCCAGTGAGAGTCAGTGTGTGAGGGACCCGTACCCCAGTGAGAGTCAGTGTATGTGGGTCCCGTACCCCAGTGAGAGTCAGAGTGTGTGGGACCCGTATCCCAGTGAGATTCAGTGTGTGTGGGACCCATACCCCAGTGAGAGTCAGAGTGTGTGGGACCCGTACCCCAGTGAGAGTCAGTGTGTGTGTGGGACCCGTACCCCAGTGAGAGTCAGTGTGTGAGGGACCCATATCCCTGTGAGTGTCAGGGTGTGAGTGGGACCCGTACCCCAGTGAGAGTCAGTGTGTGTGTGGGACCCGTACCCCAGTGAGAGTCAGTGTGTGTGTGGGACCCGTACCCCAGTGAGAATCAGTGTGTGTGTGACCTGTATCCCAGTGAGAGTCAGTGTGTGTGGGGCCCGTACCCCAGTGAGAGTCACTGTGTGAGTGGGACCCGTACCCCAGTGAGAGTCAGTGTGTGTGTGTGGGACCCGTATCCCAGTGAGAGTCAGTGTGTGTGTGGGACCCGTACCCCAGTGAGAGTCAGTGTGTGTGTGGGACCCATACCCCAGTGAGAGTCAGTGTGTGTGGAACCCGTAACCCAGTGATACTCAGTGTGTGTGGGTGCCGTACCACAATGAGCGTCAGTGTGTGTGTATGGGACCCGTACCCCTGTGAGAGTTAGTGTGTTTGTGGGACGCATACCCCAGTCAGAGTCAGTGTGTGTGTGTGGGACCCGTACCCCAATGAGAGTTAGTGTGTTTGTGGGACCCGTACCCCAGTGAGAGTCATTGTGTGTGTGTGGGAGCCATACCCCAGTGAGAGTCATTGTGTGTGTGTGCGACCCGTACCCCAGTGAGAATCAGTGTGTCTGGGACCCATACCCCAGTGAGAGTCACTGTGTGTGTTTGACCCGTACCCCAGTGAGAGTCAGTGTGTGTGGGACACGTACCCCAGTGAGAGTCAGTGTGTGTGTGGGACCCGTACCCCAGTGAGAGTCAGTGTGTGTATGTGACCCGTACCCCATTGAGACTCAGTGTGTGCGTGGGACCCGTACCCCAGTGAGAGTCAGTGTGTGTGGGACCCGTACCCCAGTGAGAGTCAGTGTGTGTACCCGTACACCAATGAGACTCAGTGTGTGTGTGTGACCCGTACCCCAGTGAGATTCAGTGTGTGTGTGTGTGACCTGTACCCAGTGAGATTCAGAGTTTGTGTGGGACCCATACCCCAGAGAGAGTCAGTGTGTGTGTGTGGGTCCTGTACCCCAGTGAGAGTAAGTTGTGTGGGACCTGTACCCCGGTGAGAGTCAGTGTGTGATTGTCCCGTACCCCAGTGAGAGTCAGTGTGTGTGGGACCCATACCCCAGTGAGAGTCAGTGTGTGTGGGACCGGTACCCCAGTGAGATTCAGTGTGTGTGAGACCCGTACCCCAGTGAGAGTCAGTGTGCGTGGGACCCGTACCCCAGTGAGAGTCAGTGTGTGTGTGGGACCCGTACCCCAGTGAGAGTCAGTGTGTGTGTGGGACCCGTACCCCAGTGAGAGTCAGTGTGTGTGTGGGACCCGTACCCAAGTGAGAGTCAGTGTGTGTGTGACCTGTACCCCAGTGAGCGTCAGTGAGTGTGTGGGACCCGTAACCCAGTGATTGTCAGTGTGTGTGTGTGGGACCCGAACGCCAGTGAGAGTCAGTGTGTGTGTGTGGGACCCGAACCCCAGTGAGAGTCAGTGTGTGTGTGACCCGTACCCCAGTGAGTGTCAGTGTGTGTGGGACCCATACCCCAGTGAGAGTCAGTGTGTGTGTTGGCCCCGTACACCAGTGAGAGTCAGTGTTTGTGGGTCCCATACCCCAGTGAGAGTCAGTGTGTGTGTTGGCCCCGTACACCAGTGAGAGTCAGTGTGTGTGTTGGCCCCGTACACCAGTGAGAGTCAGTGTGTGTGGGTCCCGTACCCCAGTGAGAGTCAGTGTGTGTGTTGGCCCCGTACACCAGTGAGAGTCAGTCAGTGTGTGGGACCCGTTCCCCACTGAGAGTCAGAGTCTGTTCGGCCCGTAAACCAGTGAGTGTCAGTGTGTGTGTGGGACGCGTACCCCAGTGAGAGTCATTGTGTGTGTGACCCGTATCCCAGTGAAAGTCAGTGTGTGTGTGGGACCCATAACCCAGTGAGAGTCAGTGTGTGTGTGACCGGTGCCCCAGTGAGAGTCAGTGTGTGTGGGACCCAAACCCCAGTGAGATTTAGTGTGTTTGTGGGACCCGTACCCCAGTGCGAGACAGTGTGTGTATGTGGGACCCGTACCCCAGTGAGAGTCAGTGTGTGTGGGACCCATACCCCAGTGAGAGTCACTGTGTGTGTTTGACCCGTTCCCCAGTGAGAGTCAGTGTGTGTGGGACACGTACCCCAGTGAGAGTGTGGGACCCGTACCCCAGTGAGAGTCAGTGTGTGTGTGGGACCCGTTCCCCATTGAGACACAGTTGTGTGTGGGACCCGTAACCCAGTGAGGATCAGTGTGTGTGTGGGACCCGTACCCCAGTGAGAGTCAGTGTGTGTGTGACACGTATCCCAGTGAGAGTCAGTGTGTGGGGTCCCGTACCCCATTGAGTGTCAGTGTGTGTGTGGCACACGTACCCCAGTGAGTGTCAGTGTGTGTGTGTGGGACGCGTACCCCAGTGAGAGTCATTGTGTGTGTGACCCGTATCCCAGTGAAAGTCAGTGTGTGTGTGGGACCCATACCCCAGTGAGAGTCAGTGTGTGTGTGACCGGTGCCCCAGTGAGAGTCAGTGTGTGTGTTGGCCCCATACACCAGTGAGAGTCAGTGTGTGTGGGTCCCGTACCCCAGTGAGAGTCATTGTGTGTGTGACCCGTATCCCAGTGAAAGTCAGTGTGTGTGTGGGACCGGTACCCCAGTGAGATTCAGTGTGTGTGAGACCCGTACCCCAGTGAGAGTCAGTGTGCGTGGGACCCGTACCCCAGTGAGAGTCAGTGTGTGTGTGGGACCCGTACCCCAGTGAGAGTCAGTGTGTGTGTGACCGGTGCCCCAGTGAGAGTCAGTGTGTGTGGGACCCAAACCCCAGTGAGATTTAGTGTGTTTGTGGGACCTGTACCCCAGTGCGAGTCAGTGTGTGTATGTGGGACCCGTACCCCAGTGAGAGTCAGTGTGTGTGGGACCCGTACCCCAGTGAGAGTCAGTGTGTGTGTGGGACCCGTTCCCCATTGAGACTCAGTGTGTGTGTGGGACCCGTAGCCCAGTGAGAGTCAGTGTGAGTGTGTGGGACCCGTAACCCAGTGAGGATCAGTGTGTGTGTGGGACCCATACCCCAGTGAGAGTCAGTGTGTGAGGGACCCGTACCCCAGTGAGAGTCAGTGTGTGTGGGACGGTACCCAGTGAGAGTCAGAGTGTGTGTGTGTGGGACCCGTACCCCAGTGAGTCAGTGTGTGTGTGTGGGACCTGTAACCCAGTGAGAGTCAGTGTGTGTCTGGGACCCGTTTCCCATTGAGAGTCAGTGTGTGTGTGGGACAAGTACCCCAGTGAGATGCAGTGTGTGAGGGACCCATACCCCAGTGAGTGTCAGTGTGTGTGGGACTCGTACCCCAGTGAGAGTCAGTGTGTGTGTGGGACAAGTACCCCAGTGAGATTCAGTGTGTGAGGGACCCATACCCCAGTGAGTGTCAGTGTGTGAGTGGGACCCGTACCCCAGTGAGAATCAGTGTGTGTGGGACCCATATCCCAGTGAGAGTCAGTGTGTGTGTTGGCCCCGTACACCAGTGAGAATCAGTTTGTGTGTGGGACCCGTACCCCAGTGAGAGTCAGTGTGTGTGTGGGACCCGTAACCCAGTGAGAGTCAGTGTGTGTGTGAGACCCGTACCCCAGTGAGAGTCAGTGTGTGTGTGACCCGTATCCCAGTGAGAGTCAGTGTGTGTGGGACCCGTACCCCAGTGAGAGTCAGTGTGTGTGTGGGACCGTACCCCAGTGAGAGTCAGTGTGTGTGTGGGACCGTACCCCTGTGAGAGTCAGAGTGTGTGTGTTTGGGACCCGTACCCCAGTGAGAGTCAGTGTGTTTGGGACCGTACCCCAGTGAGAGTCAGTGTGTGTGCGGGACCCGTACCCCAGTGAGAGTCAGTGTGTGTGGGACCCGTACCCCAGTGATACTCAGTGGGTTTGTGGGACCCGTACCCCAGTGAGAGTCAGTTTGTGTGTGGGACCCGTAACCCAGTGAGAGTCAGTGTGTGAGGGACCCGTACCCCAGTGAGAGTCAGTGTGTGTGTGGGGCCCGTATCCCAGTGAGAATCAGTGTGTGTGGGACCCGTACCCCAGTGAGAGTCAGTGTGTGTGGGACGGTACCCAGTGAAAGTCAGAGTGTGTGTGTGTGGGACCCGTACCCCAGTGAGTCAGTGTGTGTGTGCGGGACCTGTAACCGAGTGAGAGTTAGTGTGTGTGTGCGACCCGTTCCCCAGTGAGAGTCAGTGTGTGTGTGGGACAAGTACCCAAGTGAGATTCAGTGTGTGAGGGACCCATACCCCAGTGAGAGTCAGTGTGTGTGTGGGACAAGTACCCCAGTGAGATTCAGTGTGTGAGGGACCCATATCCCTGTGAGTGTCAGTGTGTGAGTGGGACCCGTACCCCAGTGAGAATCAGTGTGTGTGGGACCCATATCCCAGTGAGAGTCAGTATGTGTGTTGGCCCCGCACACCAGTGAGAGTCAGTTTGTGTGTGGGACCCGTAACCCAGTGAGAGTCAGTGTGTGAGGGACCCGTACCCCAGTGAGAGTCTGTGTATTTGGGTCCCGTACCCCAGTGAGAGTCAGAGTGTGTGGGACCCGTACCCCAGTGAGAGACAGTGTGTGTGTGGGACCCGTACCCCAGTGAGAGTCAGTGTGTGTGTGTGGGACCCGTACCCCAGTGAGAGTCAGTGTGTGTGTGGGACCCGTACCCCAGTGAGAGTCAGTGTGTGTGTGACCCGTATCCCAGTGAGAGTCAGTGTGTGCGTGTGGGACCCGTATCCCCGTGAGAGTCACTGTGTGTGTGGGACCCGTACCCCAGTGAGAGTCAGTGTGTGTGTGGGACCCATACCCCAGTGAGAGTCAGTGTGTGTGGGACCCGTACCCCAGTGATACTCAGTGTGTGTGAGTGCCGTACCACAATGAGCGTCAGTGTGTGTGTATGGGACCCGTACCCCAATGAGAGTTAGTGTGTTTGTGGGACCCGTACCCCAGTGAGAGTCATTGTGTGTGTGTGCGACCCGTACCCCAGTGAGAATCAGTGTGTGTGGGACCCATACCCCAGTGAGAGTCACTGTGTGTGTTTGACCCGTACCCCAGTGAGAGTCAGTGTGTGTGGGACACGTACCCCAGTGAGAGTCAGTGTGTGTGTGGGACCCGTACCCCAGTGAGAGTCAGTGTGTGTATGTGACCCGTACCCCATTGAGACTCAGTGTGTGTGTGGGACCCGTACCCCAGTGAGGATCAGTGTGTGTGGGACCCGTACCCCAGTGAGAGTCAGTGTGTGTACCGGTACACCAGTGAGAGTCAGTGTGTGTGTGTGACCCGCACCCATTGAGACTCAGTGTGTGTGTGTGAACCGTACCCCAGTGAGATTCAGTGTGTGTGTGTGTGACCTGTACCCAGTGAGATTCAGAGTTTGTGTGGGACCCATACCCCAGAGAGAGTCAGTGTGTGTGTGTGGGTCCTGTACCCCAGTGAGAGTAAGTTGTGTGGGACCCGTACCCCGGTGAGAGTCAGTGTGTGATTGACCCGTACCCCAGTGAGAGTCAGTGTGTGTGGGACCCATACCCCAGTGAGAGTCAGTGTGTGTGGGACCGGTACCCCAGTGAGATTCAGTGTGTGTGAGACCCGTACCCAGTGAGAGTCAGTGTGCGTGGGAACCGTACCCCAGTGAGAGTCAGTGTGTGTGTGGGACCCGTACCCCAGTGAGAGTCAGTGTGTGTGTGGGACCCGTACCCCAGTGAGAGTCAGTGTGTGTGTGGGACCCGTACCCAAGTGAGAGTCAGTGTGTGTGTGACCCGTATCCCAGTGAGAGTCAGTGTGTGTGGGACCCGTACCCCAGTGGGAGTCAGTGTGTGTGTGTGACCTGTACCACAGTGAGCGTCAGTGAGTGTGTGGGACCCGTAACCCAGTGATTGTCAGTGTGTGTGTGTGGGACCCGAACGCCAGTGAGAGTCAGTGTGTGTGTGTGGGACCCGAACCCCAGTGAGAGTCAGTGTGTGTGTGACCCGTACCCCAGTGAGTGTCAGTGTGTGTGGGACCCATACCCCAGTGAGAGTCAGTGTGTGTGTGACCGGTGCCCCAGTGAGAGTCAGTGTGTGTGGGACCCAAACCCCAGTGAGATTTAGTGTGTTTGTGGGACCCGTACCCCAGTGCGAGTCAGTGTGTGTATGTGGGACCCGTACCCCAGTGAGAGTCAGTGTGTGTGGGACCCATACCCCAGTGAGAGTCACTGTGTGTGTTTGACCCGTTCCCCAGTGAGAGTCAGTGTGTGTGGGACACGTACCCCAGTGAGAGTGTGTGTGCGTGGGACCCGTACCCCAGTGAGAGTCAGTGTGTGTGTGGGACCCGTTCCCCATTGAGACTCAGTGTGTGTGTGGGACCCGTAGCCCAGTGAGAGTCAGTGTGAGTGTGTGGGACCCGTAACCCAGTGAGGATCAGTGTGTGTGTGGGACCCATACCCCAGTGAGAGTCAGTGTGTGTGTGACACGTATCCCAGTGAGAGTCAGTGTGCGTGGGACCCGTACCCCAGTGAGAGTCAGTGTGTGTGTGGGACCCGTACCCCAGTGAGAGTCAGTGTGTGTGTGTTCGACCCGTACCTCAATGAGAGTTAGTGTGTTTGTGGGACCCGTACCCCAGTGAGAGTCATTGTGTGTGTGTGCGACCCGTACCCCAGTGAGAGTCACTGTGTGTGTTTGACCCGTTCCCCAGTGAGAGTCAGTGTGTGTGGGACACGTACCCCAGTGAGAGTCAGTGTGTGTGTGGGACCCGTACCCCAGTGAGAGTCAGTGTGTGTATGTGACCTGTACCCCATTGAGAGTCAGTGTGTGTACCGGTACACCAGTGAGAGTCAGTGTGTGTGTGTGACCCGCACCCATTGAGACTCAGTGTGTGTGTGTGACCCGTACCCCAGTGAGATTCAGTGTGTGTGTGTGTGACCTGTACCCAGTGAGATTCAGAGTTTGTGTGGGACCCATTCCCCAGTGAGAGTCAGTGTGTGTGTGTGGGTCCTGTACCCCAGTGAGAGTAAGTTGTGTGGGACCCGTACCCCGGTGAGAGTCAGTGTGTGATTGACCCATACCCCAGTGAGAGTCAGTTTGTGTGGGACCCATACCCCAGTGAGAGTCAGTGTGTGTGGGACCGGTACCCCAGTGAGATTCAGTGTGTGTGAGACCCGTACCCCAGTGAGAGTCAGTGTGCGTGGGACCCGTACCCCAGTGAGAGTCAGTGTGTGTGTGGGACCCGTACCCCAGTGAGAGTCAGTGTGTGTGTGGGACCCGTACCCCAGTGAGAGTCAGTGTGTGTGTGGGACCCGTACCCAAGTGAGAGTCAGTGTGTGTGTGACCCGTATCCCAGTGAGAGTCAGTGTGTGTGGGACCCGTACCCCAGTGAGAGTCAGTGTGTGTGGGACCCGTATCCCAGTGAGAGTCAGTGTGTGTGTGACCCGTACCCCAGTGAGTGTCAGTGTGTGTGGGACCCGTACCCCAGTGGGAGTCAGTGTGTGTGTGTGACCTGTACCCCAGTGAGCGTCAGTGAGTGTGTGGGACCCGTAACCCAGTGATTGTCAGTGTGTGTGTGTGGGACCCGAACGCCAGTGAGAGTCAGTGTGTGTGTGTGGGACCCGAACCCCAGTGAGAGTCAGTGTGTGTGTGACCCGTACCCCAGTGAGTGTCAGTGTGTGTGGGACCCATACCCCAGTGAGAGTCAGTGTGTGTGTGTGTGACCTGTACCCCAGTGAAAGTCATTTTGTGTGTGACCCGTACCCCAGTGAGAGTCGGTGTGTGTGGGACCCGTACCCCAGTGAGAGTCAGTGTGTGTATGTGAACCGTACCCCACTGAGAGTCAGTGTGTGAGTTGGCCCCGTACACCAGTGAGAGTCAGTGTTTGTGGGTCCCGTACCCCAGTGAGAGTCAGTGTGTGTGTTGGCCCCGTACACCAGTGAGAGTCAGTCAGTGTGTGGGACCCGTTCCCCACTGAGCGTCAGTGTCTGTTCGGCCCGTAAACCAGTGAGTGTCAGTGTGTGAGTGTGGGACGGGTACCCCAGTGAGAGTCATTGTGTGTGTGACCCGAATCCCAGTGAAAGTCAGTGTGTGTGTGGGACCCATACCCCAGTGAGATTTAGTGTGTTTCTGGGACCCGTACCCCAGTGCGAGTCAGTGTGTGTATGTGGGACCCGTACCCCAGTGAGAGTCAGTGTGTGTGGGACCCATACCCCAGCGAGAGTCACTGTGTGTGTTTGACCCGTTCCCCAGTGAGAGTCAGTGTGTGTGGGACACGTACCCCAGTGAGAGTGTGTGTGTGTGGGACCCGTACCCCAGTGAGAGTCAGTGTGTGTGGGACCCGTACCCCAGTGAGAGTCAGTGTGTGTGGGACCCGTTCCCCATTGAGACTGAGTGTGTGTGTGGGACCCGTAGCCCAGTGAGAGTCAGTGTGAGTGTGTGGGACCCGTAACCCAGTGAGGATCAGTGTGTGTGTGGGACCCATACCCCAGCGAGAGTCACTGTGTGTGTTTGACCCGTTCCCCAGTGAGAGTCAGTGTGTGTGGGACACGTACCCCAGTGAGAGTGTGTGTGTGTGGGACCCGTACCCCAGTGAGAGTCAGTGTGTGTGTGGGACCCGTACCCCAGTGAGAGTCAGTGTGTGTGTGGGACCCGTTCCCCATTGAGACTCAGTGTGTGTGTGGGACCCGTAGCCCAGTGAGAGTCAGTGTGAGTGTGTGGGACCCGTAACCCAGTGAGGATCAGTGTGTGTGTGGGACCCATACCCCAGTGAGAGTCAGTGTGTGTATGTGACCCGTACCCCATTGAGACTCAGTGTGTGCGTGGGACCCGTACCCCAGTGAGAGTCAGTGTGTGTGGGACCCGTACCCCAGTGAGAGTCAGTGTGTGTGGGACCCGTACCCCAGTGAGAGTCAGTGTGTGTACCCGTACACCAGTGAGACTCAGTGTGTGTGTGTGACCCGCACCCATTGAGACTCAGTGTGTGTGTGTGACCCGTACCCCAGTGAGATTCAGTGTGTGTGTGTGTGACCTGTACCCAGTGAGATTCAGAGTTTGTGTGGGACCCATACCCCAGAGAGAGTCAGTGTGTGTGTGTGGGTCCTGTACCCCAGTGAGAGTAAGTTGTGTGGGACCTGTACCCCGGTGAGAGTCAGTGTGTGATTGACCCGTACCCCAGTGAGAATCAGTGTGTGTGGGACCCATACCCCAGTGAGAGTCAGTGTGTGTGGGACCGGTACCCCAGTGAGATTCAGTGTGTGTGAGACCCGTACCCCAGTGAGAGTCAGTGTGCGTGGGACCCGTACCCCAGTGAGAGTCAGTGTGTGTGTGGGACCCGTACCCCAGTGAGAGTCAGTTTGTGTGTGGGACCCGTACCCCAGTGAGAGTCAGTGTGTGTGTGGGACCCGTACACAAGTTAGAGTCAGTGTGTGTGTGACCTGTACCCCAGTGAGCGTCAGTGTGTGTGTGGGACCCGTACCCAAGTGAGAGTCAGTGTGTGTGTGACCTGTACCCCAGTGAGCGTCAGTGAGTGTGTGGGACCCGTAACCCAGTGATTGTCAGTGTGTGTGTGTGGGACCCGAACGCCAGTGAGAGTCAGTGTGTGTGTGTGTGGGACCCGAACCCCAGTGAGAGTCAGTGTGTGTGTGACCCGTACCCCAGTGAGTGTCAGTGTGTGTGGGACCCATACCCCAGTGAGAGTCAGTGTGTGTGTTGGCCCCGTACACCAGTGAGAGTCAGTGTGTGTATGTGACCTGTACCCCATTGAGAGTCAGTGTGTGTACCGGTACACCAGTGAGAGTCAGTGTGTGTGTGTGACCCGCACCCATTGAGACTCAGTGTGTGTGTGTGACCCGTACCCCAGTGAGATTCAGTGTGTGTGTGTGTGACCTGTACCCAGTGAGATTCAGAGTTTGTGTGGGACCCATTCCCCAGTGAGAGTCAGTGTGTGTGTGTGGGTCCTGTACCCCAGTGAGAGTAAGTTGTGTGGGACCCGTACCCCGGTGAGAGTCAGTGTGTGATTGACCCATACCCCAGTGAGAGTCAGTTTGTGTGGGACCCATACCCCAGTGAGAGTCAGTGTGTGTGGGACCGGTACCCCAGTGAGATTCAGTGTGTGTGAGACCCGTACCCCAGTGAGAGTCAGTGTGCGTGGGACCCGTACCCCAGTGAGAGTCAGTGTGTGTGTGGGACCCGTACCCCAGTGAGAGTCAGTGTGTGTGTGGGACCCGTACCCCAGTGAGAGTCAGTGTGTGTGTGGGACCCGTACCCAAGTGAGAGTCAGTGTGTGTGTGACCCGTATCCCAGTGAGAGTCAGTGTGTGTGGGACCCGTACCCCAGTGAGAGTCAGTGTGTGTGGGACCCGTATCCCAGTGAGAGTCAGTGTGTGTGTGACCCGTACCCCAGTGAGTGTCAGTGTGTGTGGGACCCGTACCCCAGTGGGAGTCAGTGTGTGTGTGTGACCTGTACCCCAGTGAGCGTCAGTGAGTGTGTGGGACCCGTAACCCAGTGATTGTCAGTGTGTGTGTGTGGGACCCGAACGCCAGTGAGAGTCAGTGTGTGTGTGTGGGACCCGAACCCCAGTGAGAGTCAGTGTGTGTGTGACCCGTACCCCAGTGAGTGTCAGTGTGTGTGGGACCCATACCCCAGTGAGAGTCAGTGTGTGTGTGTGTGACCTGTACCCCAGTGAAAGTCATTTTGTGTGTGACCCGTACCCCAGTGAGAGTCGGTGTGTGTGGGACCCGTACCCCAGTGAGAGTCAGTGTGTGTATGTGAACCGTACCCCACTGAGAGTCAGTGTGTGAGTTGGCCCCGTACACCAGTGAGAGTCAGTGTTTGTGGGTCCCGTACCCCAGTGAGAGTCAGTGTGTGTGTTGGCCCCGTACACCAGTGAGAGTCAGTCAGTGTGTGGGACCCGTTCCCCACTGAGCGTCAGTGTCTGTTCGGCCCGTAAACCAGTGAGTGTCAGTGTGTGAGTGTGGGACGGGTACCCCAGTGAGAGTCATTGTGTGTGTGACCCGAATCCCAGTGAAAGTCAGTGTGTGTGTGGGACCCATACCCCAGTGAGATTTAGTGTGTTTCTGGGACCCGTACCCCAGTGCGAGTCAGTGTGTGTATGTGGGACCCGTACCCCAGTGAGAGTCAGTGTGTGTGGGACCCATACCCCAGCGAGAGTCACTGTGTGTGTTTGACCCGTTCCCCAGTGAGAGTCAGTGTGTGTGGGACACGTACCCCAGTGAGAGTGTGTGTGTGTGGGACCCGTACCCCAGTGAGAGTCAGTGTGTGTGGGACCCGTACCCCAGTGAGAGTCAGTGTGTGTGGGACCCGTTCCCCATTGAGACTGAGTGTGTGTGTGGGACCCGTAGCCCAGTGAGAGTCAGTGTGAGTGTGTGGGACCCGTAACCCAGTGAGGATCAGTGTGTGTGTGGGACCCATACCCCAGCGAGAGTCACTGTGTGTGTTTGACCCGTTCCCCAGTGAGAGTCAGTGTGTGTGGGACACGTACCCCAGTGAGAGTGTGTGTGTGTGGGACCCGTACCCCAGTGAGAGTCAGTGTGTGTGTGGGACCCGTACCCCAGTGAGAGTCAGTGTGTGTGTGGGACCCGTTCCCCATTGAGACTCAGTGTGTGTGTGGGACCCGTAGCCCAGTGAGAGTCAGTGTGAGTGTGTGGGACCCGTAACCCAGTGAGGATCAGTGTGTGTGTGGGACCCATACCCCAGTGAGAGTCAGTGTGTGTATGTGACCCGTACCCCATTGAGACTCAGTGTGTGCGTGGGACCCGTACCCCAGTGAGAGTCAGTGTGTGTGGGACCCGTACCCCAGTGAGAGTCAGTGTGTGTGGGACCCGTACCCCAGTGAGAGTCAGTGTGTGTACCCGTACACCAGTGAGACTCAGTGTGTGTGTGTGACCCGCACCCATTGAGACTCAGTGTGTGTGTGTGACCCGTACCCCAGTGAGATTCAGTGTGTGTGTGTGTGACCTGTACCCAGTGAGATTCAGAGTTTGTGTGGGACCCATACCCCAGAGAGAGTCAGTGTGTGTGTGTGGGTCCTGTACCCCAGTGAGAGTAAGTTGTGTGGGACCTGTACCCCGGTGAGAGTCAGTGTGTGATTGACCCGTACCCCAGTGAGAATCAGTGTGTGTGGGACCCATACCCCAGTGAGAGTCAGTGTGTGTGGGACCGGTACCCCAGTGAGATTCAGTGTGTGTGAGACCCGTACCCCAGTGAGAGTCAGTGTGCGTGGGACCCGTACCCCAGTGAGAGTCAGTGTGTGTGTGGGACCCGTACCCCAGTGAGAGTCAGTTTGTGTGTGGGACCCGTACCCCAGTGAGAGTCAGTGTGTGTGTGGGACCCGTACACAAGTTAGAGTCAGTGTGTGTGTGACCTGTACCCCAGTGAGCGTCAGTGTGTGTGTGGGACCCGTACCCAAGTGAGAGTCAGTGTGTGTGTGACCTGTACCCCAGTGAGCGTCAGTGAGTGTGTGGGACCCGTAACCCAGTGATTGTCAGTGTGTGTGTGTGGGACCCGAACGCCAGTGAGAGTCAGTGTGTGTGTGTGTGGGACCCGAACCCCAGTGAGAGTCAGTGTGTGTGTGACCCGTACCCCAGTGAGTGTCAGTGTGTGTGGGACCCATACCCCAGTGAGAGTCAGTGTGTGTGTTGGCCCCGTACACCAGTGAGAGTCAGTGTTTGTGGGTCCCATACCCCAGTGAGAGTCAGTGTGTGTGTTGGCCCCGTACACCAGTGAGAGTCAGTGTGTGTGTTGGCCCCGTACACCAGTGAGAGTCAGTGTGTGTGGGTCCCGTACCCCAGTGAGAGTCAGTGTGTGTGTTGGCCCCGTACACCAGTGAGAGTCAGTGTGTGTGGGTCCCGTACCCCAGTGAGAGTCAGTGTGTGTGTTGGCCCCGTACACCAGTGAGAGTCAGTCAGTGTGTGGGACCCGTTCCCCACTGAGAGTCAGAGTCTGTTCGGCCCGTAAACCAGTGAGTGTCAGTGTGTGAGTGTGGGACGCATACCCCAGTGAGAGTCATTGTGTGTGTGACCCGTATCCCAGTGAAAGTCAGTGTGTGTGTGGGACCCATAACCCAATGAGAGTCAGTGTGTGTGTGACCGGTGCCCCAGTGAGAGTCAGTGTGTGTGGGACCCAAACCCCAGTGAGATTTAGTGTGTTTGTGGGACCCGTACCCCAGTGCGAGACAGTGTGTGTATGTGGGACCCGTACCCCAGTGAGAGTCAGTGTGTGTGGGACCCATACCCCAGTGAGAGTCACTGTGTGTGTTTGACCCGTTCCCCAGTGAGAGTCAGTGTGTGTGGGACACGTACCCCAGTGAGAGTGTGGGACCCGTACCCCAGTGAGAGTCAGTGTGTGTGTGGGACCCGTTCCCCATTGAGACACAGTGTGTGTGTGGGACCCGTAACCCAGTGAGGATCAGTGTGTGTGTGGGACCCGTACCCCAGTGAGAGTCAGTGTGTGTGTGACACGTATCCCAGTGAGAGTCAGTGTGTGGGGTCCCGTACCCCATTGAGTGTCAGTGTGTGTGTGGCACACGTACCCCAGTGAGTGTCAGTGTGTGTGTGTGGGACGCGTACCCCAGTGAGAGTCATTGTGTGTGTGACCCGTATCCCAGTGAAAGTCAGTGTGTGTGTGGGACCCATACCCCAGTGAGAGTCAGTGTGTGTGTGACCGGTGCCCCAGTGAGAGTCAGTGTGTGTGTGACCCGTACCCCAGTGAGAGTCAGTGTGCGTGGGACCCGTACCCCAGTGAGAGTCAGTGTGTGTGTGGGACCCGTACCCCAGTGAGAGTCAGTGTGTGTGTGACCGGTGCCCCAGTGAGAGTCAGTGTGTGTGGGACCCAAACACCAGTGAGATTTAGTGTGTTTGTGGGACCTGTACCCCAGTGCGAGTCAGTGTGTGTATGTGGGACCCGTACCCCAGTGAGAGTCAGTGTGTGTGGGACCCATACCCCAGCGAGAGTCACTGTGTGTGTTTGACCCGTTCCCCAGTGAGAGTCAGTGTGTGTGGGACACGTACCCCAGTGAGAGTGTGTGTGTGTGGGACCCGTACCCCAGTGAGAGTCAGTGTGTGTGTGGGACCCGTACCCCAGTGAGAGTCAGTGTGTGTGTGGGACCCGTTCCCCATTGAGACTCAGTGTGTGTGTGGGACCCGTAGCCCAGTGAGAGTCAGTGTGAGTGTGTGGGACCCGTAACCCAGTGAGGATCAGTGTGTGTGTGGGACCCATACCCCAGTGAGAGTCAGTGTGTGTATGTGACCCGTACCCCATTGAGACTCAGTGTGTGCGTGGGACCCGTACCCCAGTGAGAGTCAGTGTGTGTGGGACCCGTACCCCAGTGAGAGTCAGTGTGTGTGGGACCCGTACCCCAGTGAGAGTCAGTGTGTGTACCCGTACACCAGTGAGACTCAGTGTGTGTGTGTGACCCGCACCCATTGAGACTCACTGTGTGTGTGTGACCCGTACCCCAGTGAGATTCAGTGTGTGTGTATTTGACCTGTACCCAGTGAGATTCAGAGTTTGTGTGGGACCCATACCCCAGAGAGAGTCAGTGTGTGTGTGTGGGTCCTGTACCCCAGTGAGAGTAAGTTGTGTGGGACCTGTACCCCGGTGAGAGTCAGTGTGTGATTGACCCGTACCCCAGTGAGAGTCAGTGTGTGTGGGACCCATACCCCAGTGAGAGTCAGTGTGTGTGGGACCGGTACCCCAGTGAGATTCAGTGTGTGTGAGACCCGTACCCCAGTGAGAGTCAGTGTGCGTGGGACCCGTACCCCAGTGAGAGTCAGTGTGTGTGTGGGACCCGTACCCCAGTGAGAGTCAGTGTGTGTGTGGGACCCGTACCCCAGTGAGAGTCAGTGTGTGTGTGGGACCCGTACCCAAGTGAGAGTCAGTGTGTGTGTGACCTGTACCCCAGTGAGCGTCAGTGAGTGTGTGGGACCCGTAACCCAGTGATTGTCAGTGTGTGTGTGTGGGACCCGAACGCTAATGAGAGTCAGTGTGTGTGTGTGGGACCCGAACCCCAGTGAGAGTCAGTGTGTGTGTGACCCGTACCCCAGTGAGTGTCAGTGTGTGTGGGACCCATACCCCAGTGAGAGTCAGTGTGTGTGTTGGCCCCGTACACCAGTGAGAGTCAGTGTTTGTGGGTCCCATACCCCAGTGAGAGTTAGTGTGTGTGTTGGCCCCGTACACCAGTGAGAGTCAGTGTGTGTGTTGGCCCCGTACACCAGTGAGAGTCAGTGTGTGTGGGTCCCGTACCCCAGTGAGAGTCAGTGTGTGTGTTGGCCCCGTACACCAGTGAGAGTCAGTGTGTGTGGGTCCCGTACCCCAGTGAGAGTCAGTGTGTGTGTTGGCCCCGTACACCAGTGAGAGTCATTCAGTGTGTGGGACCCGTTCCCCACTGAGCGTCAGAGTCTGTTCGGCCCGTAAACCAGTGAGTGTCAGTGTGTGAGTGTGGGACGCGTACCCCAGTGAGAGTCATTGTGTGTGTGACCCGTATCCCAGTGAAAGTCAGTGTGTGTGTGGGACCCATAACCCAGTGAGAGTCAGTGTGTGTGTGACCGGTGCCCCAGTGAGAGTCAGTGTGTGTGGGACCCAAACCCCAGTGAGATTTAGTGTGTTTGTGGGACCCGTACCCCAGTGCGAGTCAGTGTGTGTATGTGGGACCCGTACCCCAGTGAGAGTCAGTGTGTGTGGGACCCATACCCCAGCGAGAGTCACTGTGTGTGTTTGACCCGTTCCCCAGTGAGAGTCAGTGTGTGTTTGACCCGTTCCCCAGTGAGAGTCAGTGTGTGTGGGACACGTACCCCAATGAGAGTCAGTGTCTGTGGGACCCGTACCCCAGTGAGAGTGTGGGACCCGTACCCCAGTGAGAGTCAGTGTGTGTGTGGGACCCGTTCCCCATTGAGACTCAGTGTGTGTGTGGGACCCGTAACCCAGTGAGGATCAGTGTGTGTGTGGGACCCGTACCCCAGTGAGAGTCAGTGTGTGTGTGACACGTATCCCAGTGAGAGTCAGTGTGTGGGGTCCCGTACCCCATTGAGTGTCAGTGTGTGTGTGGCACACGTACCCCAGTGAGAGTCATTGTGTGTGTGACCCGTATCCCAGTGAAAGTCAGTGTGTGTGTGGGACCCATACCCCAGTGAGAGTCAGTGTGTGTGTGACCGGTGCCCCAGTGAGAGTCAGTGTGTGTGTTGGCCCCATACACCAGTGAGAGTCAGTGTGTGTGGGACCCGTATCCCAGTGAAAGTCAGTGTGTGTGTGGGACCCGTACCCCAGTGAGATTCAGTGTGTGTGAGACCCGTACCCCAGTTAGAGTCAGTGTGCGTGGGACCCGTACCCCAGTGAGAGTCAGTGTGTGTGGGACCCGTACCCCAGTGAGAGTCAGTGTGTGTGTGGGACCCGTACCCCAGTGAGAGTCAGTGTGTGTGTGGGACCCGTACCCCAGTGAGAGTCAGTGTGTGTGTGGGACCCGTACCCAAGTGAGAGTCAGTGTGTGTGTGACCCGTATCCCAGTGCGTGTCAGTGTGTGTGTGGGACCCGTACCCCAGTGAGAGTCAGTGTGTGTGTGTGACCTGTACCCCAGTGAGCGTCAGTGAGTGTGTGGGACCCGTAACCCAGTGATTGTCGGTGTGTGTGTGTGGGACCCGAACGATAGTGAGAGTCACTGTGTGTGTGTGGGACCCGAACCCCATTGAGAGTCAGTGTGTGTGTGACCCGTACCCCAGTGAGTGTCAGTGTGTGTGGGACCCATACCCCAGTGAGAGTCAGTGTGTGTGTTGGCCCCGTACACCAGTGAGAGTCAGTGTTTGTGGGTCCCGTACCCCAGTGAGAGTCAGTGTGTGTGTTGGCCCCGTACACCAGTGAGAGTCAGTGTGTGTGTTGGCCCCGTACACCAGTGAGAGTCAGTGTGTGTGGGTCCCGTACCCCAGTGAGAGTCAGTGTGTGTGTTGGCCCCGTACACCAGTGAGAGTCAGTGTGTGTGGGTCCCGTACCCCAGTGAGAGTCAGTGTGTTTGTTGGCCCCGTACACCAGTGAGAGTCAGTCAGTGTGTGGGACCCGTTCCCCACTGAGCGTCAGTGTCTGTTCGGCCCGTAAACCAGTGAGTGTCAGTGTGTGAGTGTGGGACGCGTACCCCAGTGAGAGTCATTGTGTGTGTGACCCGTATCCCAGTGAAAGTCAGTGTGTGTGTGGGACCCATAACCCAGTGAGAGTCAGTGTGTGTGTGACCGGTGCCCCAGTGAGAGTCAGTGTGTGTGGGTCCCGTACCCCAGTGAGAGTCATTGTGTGTGTGACCCGTATCCCAGTGAAAGTCAGTGTGTGTGTGCGACCCATACCCCAGTGAGAGTCAGTGTGTGTGTGACCCGTACACCAGTGAGAGTCAGTGTGTGTGTTGGCCCCGTACCCCAGTGAGAGTCAGTGTGTGTGTTGGCCCCGTACACCAGTGAGAGTCAGTGTGTGTGGGTCCCGTACCCCAGTGAGAGTCAGTGTGTGTGTTGGCCCCGTACACCAGTGAGAGTCAGTCAGTGTGTGGGACCCGTTCCCCACTGAGCGTCAGTGTCTGTTCGGCCCGTAAACCAGTGAGTGTCAGTGTGTGAGTGTGGGACGCGTACCCCAGTGAGAGTCATTGTGTGTGTAGGACCCATAACCCAGTGAGAGTCTGTGTGTGTGTGACCGGTGCCCCACTGAGAGTCAGTGTGTGTGGGACCCAAACCCCAGTGAGATTTAGTGCGTTTGTGGGACCCGTACCCCAGTGCGAGTCAGTGTGTGTATGTGGGACCCGTACCCCAGTGAGAGTCAGTGTGTGTGGGACCCATACCCCAGTGAGTGTCACTGTGTGTGTTTGACCCGTTCCCCAGTGAGAGTCAGTGTGTGTGTGGGACCCATTGCCCATTGAGACTCAGTGTGTGTGTGGGACCCGTAGCCCAGTGAGAGTCAGTGTGAGTGTGTGGGACCCGTAACCCAGTGAGGATCAGTGTGTGTGTGGGACCCGTACCCCAGTGTGAGTCAGTGTGTGTGTGACACGTATCCCAGTGAGAGTCAGTGTGTGTTGGTCCCGTACCCCATTGAGTGTCAGTGTGTGTGTGGGACACGTACCCCAGTGAGAGTCAGTGTGTGTGTGTGGGACCTGTAACCCAGTGAGAGTCAGTGTGTGTCTGGGACCCGTTTCCCATTGAGAGTCAGTGTGTGTGTGGGACAAGTACCCCAGTGAGATGCAGTGTGTGAGGGACCCATACCCCAGTGAGTGTCAGTGTGTGTGGGACTCGTACCCCAGTGAGAGTCAGTGTGTGTGTGGGACAAGTACCCCAGTGAGATTCAGTGTGTGAGGGACCCATACCCCAGTGAGTGTCAGTGTGTGAGTGGGACCCGTACCCCAGTGAGAATCAGTGTGTGTGGGACCCATATCCCAGTGAGAGTCAGTGTGTGTGTTGGCCCCGTACACCAGTGAGAATCAGTTTGTGTGTGGGACCCGTACCCCAGTGAGAGTCAGTGTGTGTGTGGGACCCGTAACCCAGTGAGAGTCAGTGTGTGTGTGGGACCCGTACCCCAGTGAGAGTCAGTGTGTGTGTGAGACCCGTACCCCAGTGAGAGTCAGTGTGTGTGTGACCCGTATCCCAGTGAGAGTCAGTGTGTGTGGGACCCGTACCCCAGTGAGAGTCAGTGTGTGTGTGGGACCGTACCCCAGTGAGAGTCAGTGTGTGTGTGTGGGACCTGTAACCCAGTGAGAGTCAGTGTGTGTCTGGGACCCGTTTCCCATTGAGAGTCAGTGTGTGTGTGGGACAAGTACCCCAGTGAGATGCAGTGTGTGAGGGACCCATACCCCAGTGAGTGTCAGTGTGTGTGGGACTCGTACCCCAGTGAGAGTCAGTGTGTGTGTGGGACAAGTACCCCAGTGAGATTCAGTGTGTGAGGGACCCATACCCCAGTCAGTGTCAGTGTGTGAGTGGGACCCGTACCCCAGTGAGAATCAGTGTGTGTGGGACCCATATCCCAGTGAGAGTCAGTGTGTGTGTTGGCCCCGTACACCAGTGAGAATCAGTTTGTGTGTGGGACCCGTACCCCAGTGAGAGTCAGTGTGTGTGTGGGACCCGTAACCCAGTGAGAGTCAGTGTGTGTGTGGGACCCGTACCCCAGTGAGAGTCAGTGTGTGTGTGAGACCCGTACCCCAGTGAGAGTCAGTGTGTGTGTGACCCGTATCCCAGTGAGAGTCAGTGTGTGTGGGACCCGTACCCCAGTGAGAGTCAGTGTGTGTGTGGGACCGTACCCCAGTGAGAGTCAGTGTGTGTGTGGGACCGTACCCCTGTGAGAGTCAGAGTGTGTGTGTTTGGGACCCGTACCCCAGTGAGAGTCAGTGTGTTTGGGACCGTACCCCAGTGAGAGTCAGTGTGTGTGCGGGACCCGTACCCCAGTGAGAGTCAGTGTGTGTGGGACCCGTAACCCAGTGATAGTCAGTGTGTTTGTGGGTCCCGTACCCCAGTGAGAGTCAGTTTGTGTGTGGGACCCGTAACCCAGTGAGAGTCAGTGTGTGAGGGACCCGTACCCCAGTGAGAGTCAGTGTGTGTGTGGGGCCCGTATCCCAGTGAGAATCAGTGTGTGTGGGACCCGCACCCCAGTGAGAGTCAGGGTATGTGGGACGGTACCCAGTGAAAGTCAGAGTGTGTGTGTGTGGGACCCGTACCCCAGTGAGTCAGTGTGTGTGTGCGGGACCTGTAACCGAGTGAGAGTTAGTGTGTGTGTGCGACCCGTTCCCCAGTGAGAGTCAGTGTGTGTGTGGGACAAGTACCCAAGTGAGATTCAGTGTGTGAGGGACCCATAACCCAGTGAGAGTCAGTGTGTGTGTGGGACAAGTACCCCAGTGAGATTCAGTGTGTGAGGGACCCATATCCCTGTGAGTGTCAGTGTGTGAGTGGGACCCGTACCCCAGTGAGAATCAGTGTGTGTGGGACCCATATCCCAGTGAGAGTCAGTGTGTGTGTTGGCCCCGCACACCAGTGAGAGTCAGTTTGTGTGTGGGACCCGTACCCCAGTGAGAGTCTGTGTATTTGTGTCCCGTACCCCAGTGAGAGTCAGAGTGTGTGGGACCCGTACCCCAGTGAGAGTCAGTGTGTGTGTGGGACCCGTACCCCAGTGAGAGTCAGTGTGTGTGTGGGACCCGTACCCCAGTGATACTCAGTGTGTGTGGGACCCGTACCCCAGTGAGAGTCAGTGTGTGTGTGGGACCCGTACCCCAGTGAGAGTCAGTGTGTGTGTGGGACCTGTACCCCAGTGAGAGTCAGTGTGTGTGTGGGACCCGTACCCCAGTGAGAGTCAGTGTGTGTGTGACCCGTATCCCAGTGAGAGTCAGTGTGTGTGTGTGGGACCCGTATCCCAGTGAGAGTCAGTGTGTGTGTGGGACCCGTACCCCAGTGAGAGTCAGTGTGTGTGTGGGACCCATACCCCAGTGAGAGTCAGTGTGTGTGGGACCCGTACCCCAGTGATACTCAGTGTCTGAGGGTGCCGTACCACAATGAGCGTCAGTGTGTGTGTATGGGA
Organism: Isurus oxyrinchus; assembly: GCA_026770705.1. Lineage (NCBI taxonomy): Eukaryota > Metazoa > Chordata > Chondrichthyes > Lamniformes > Lamnidae > Isurus > Isurus oxyrinchus. The sequence goes on from JANJGN010001311.1 coordinate 37,357, forward strand.
CCCGTACCCCAATGAGAGTTAGTGTGTTTGTGGGACCCGTACCCCAGTGAGAGTCATTGTGTGTGTGTGCGACCCGTACCCCAGTGAGAATCAGTGTGTGTGGGATCCATACCCCAGTGAGATTCACTGTGTGTGTTTGACCCGTACCCCAGTGAGAGTCAGTGTGTGTGGGACACGTACCCCAGTGAGAGTCAGTGTGTGTGTGGGACCCGTACCCCAGTGAGAGTCAGTGTGTGTATGTGACCCGTACCCCAGTGAGAGTCAGTGTGTGTGTGGGACCCGTACCCCAGTGAGGTTCAGTATGTGTGGGACCCGTACCCCAGTGAGAGTCAGTGTGTGTACCGGTACACCAGTGAGAGTCAGTGTGTGTGTGTGACCCGCACCCATTGAGACTCAGTGTGTGTGTGTGAACCGTACCCCAGTGAGATTCAGTGTGTGTGTGTGTGACCTGTACCCAGTGAGATTCAGAGTTTGTGTGGGACCCATACCCCAGAGAGAGTCAGTGTGTGTGTGTGGGTCCTGTACCCCAGTGAGAGTAAGTTGTGTGGGACCCGTATCCCGGTGAGTGTCAGTGTGTGATTGACCCGTACCCCAGTGAGAGTCAGTGTGTGTGGGACCCATACCCCAGTGAGAGTCAGTGTGTGTGGGACCGGTACCCCAGTGTGATTCAGTGTGTGTGAGACCCGTACCCAGTGAGAGTCAGTGTGCGTGGGACCCGTACCCCAGTGAGAGTCAGTGTGTGTGTGGGACCCGTACCCAGGTGAGAGTCAGTGTGTGTGTGGGACCCGTACCCCAGTGAGAGTCAGTGTGTGTGTGGGACCCGTACCCAAGTGAGAGTCAGTGTGTGTGTGACCCGTATCCCAGTGAGAGTCAGTGTGTGTGTGTGACCTGTACCCCAGTGAGCGTCAGTGAGTGTGTGGGACCCGTAACCCAGTGATTGTCAGTGTGTGTGTGTGGGACCCGAACGCCAGTGAGAGTCAGTGTGTGTGTGTGGGACCCGAACCCCAGTGAGAGTCAGTGTGTGTGTGACCCGTACCCCAGTGAGTGTCAGTGTGTGTGGGACCCATACCCCAGTGAGAGTCAGTGTGTGTGTGACCGGTGCCCCAGTGAGAGTCAGTGTGTGTGGGACCCAAACCCCAGTGAGATTTAGTGTGTTTGTGGGACCCGTACCCCAGTGCGAGTCAGTGTGTGTATGTGGGACCCGTACCCCAGTTAGAGTCAGTGTGTGTGGGACCCATACCCCAGTGAGAGTCACTGTGTGTGTTTGACCCGTTCCCCAGTGAGAGTCAGTGTGTGTGGGACACGTACCCCAGTGAGAGTCAGTGTGTGTGTGGGACCCGTACCCCAGTGAGAGTCAGTGTGTGTTTGTGACCCGTACCCCATTGAGACTCAGTGTGTGTGTGGGACCCGTACCCCAGTGAGAGTCAGTGTGTGTGGGACCCGTACCCCAGTGAGAGTCAGTGTGTGTACCGGTACACCAGTGAGAGTCAGTGTGTGTGTGTGACCCGCACCCATTGAGACTCAGTGTGTGTGTGTGACCCGTACCCCAATGAGATTCAGTGTGTGTGTGTGTGACCTGTACCCAGTGAGATTCAGAGTTTGTGTGGGACCCATTCCCCAGTGACAGTCAGTGTGTGTGTGTGGGTCCTGTACCCCAGTGAGAGTAAGTTGTGTGGGACCCGTACCCCGGTGAGAGTCAGTGTGTGATTGACCCATACCCCAGTGAGAGTCAGTGTGTGTGGGACCCATACCCCAGTGAGAGTCAGTGTGTGTGGGACCGGTACCCCAGTGAGATTCAGTGTGTGTGAGACCCGTACCCCAGTGAGAGTCAGTGTGCGTGGGACCCGTACCCCAGTGAGAGTCAGTGTGTGTGTGGGACCCGTACCCCAGTGAGAGTCAGTGTGTGTGTGTGACCCGTATCCCAGTGAGAGTAGTGTGTGTGGGACCCGTACCCCAGTGAGAGTCAGTGTGTGTGGGACCCGTATCCCAGTGAGAGTCAGTGTGTGTGTGACCCGTACCCCAGTGAGTGTTAGTGTGTGTGGGACCCGTACCCCAGTGGGAGTCAGTGTGTGTGTGTGACCTGTACCCCAGTGAGCGTCAGTGAGTGTGTGGGACCCGTAACCCAGTGATTGTCAGTGTGTGTGTGTGGGACCCGAACGCCAGTGAGAGTCAGTGTGTGTGTGTGGGACCCGAACCCCAGTGAGAGTCAGTGTGTGTGTGACCCGTACCCCAGTGAGTGTCAGTGTGTGTGGAACCCATACCCCAGTGAGAGTCAGTGTGTGTGTGTGTGACCTGTACCCCAGTGAAAGTCATTTTGTGTGTGACCCGTACCCCAGTGAGAGTCGGTGTGTGTGGGACCCGTCCCCCAGTGAGAGTCAGTGTGTGTATGTGAACCGTACCCCAGTGAGAGTCAGTGCGTGTGTTGGCCCCGTACACCAGTGAGAGTCAGTGTGTGAGGGACCCGTACCCCAGTGAGAGTCTGTGTATTTGGGTCCCGTACCCCAGTGAGAGTCAGAGTGTGTGGGACCCGTACCCCAGTGAGAGTCAGTGTGTGTGTGGGACCCGTACCCCAGTGAGAGTCAGTGTGTGTGTGGGACCCGTACCCCAGTGATACTCAGTGTGTGTGGGACCCGTACCCCAGTGAGAGTCAGTGTGTGTGTGGGACCCGTACCCCAGTGAGAGTCAGTGTGTGTGTGGGACCCGTACCCCAGTGAGAGTCAGTGTGTGTGTGGGACCCGTACCCCAGTGAGAGTCAGTGTGTGTGTGACCCGTATCCCAGTGAGAGTCAGTGTGTGTGTGTGGGACCCGTATCCCAGTGAGAGTCAGTGTGTGTGTGGGACCCGTACCCCAGTGAGAGTCAGTGTGTGTGTGGGACCCATACCCCAGTGAGAGTCAGTGTGTGTGGGACCCGTACCCCAGTGATACTCAGTGTGTGTGGGTGCCGTACCACAATGAGCGTCAGTGTGTGTGTATGGGACCCGTACCCCAATGAGAGTTAGTGTGTTTGTGGGACCCGTACCCCAGTGAGAGTCATTGTGTGTGTGTGCGACCCGTAACCCAGTGAGAATCAGTGTGTGTGGGACCCATACCCCAGTGAGAGTCACTGTGTGTTTTTGACCCGTACCCCAGTGAGAGTCAGTGTGTGTGGGACACGTACCCCAGTGAGAGTCAGTGTGTGTGTGGGACCCGTACCCCAGTGAGAGTCAGTGTGTGTATGTGACCCGTACCCCATTGAGACTCAGTGTGTGTGTGGGACCCGTACCCCAGTGAGGATCAGTGTGTGTGGGACCCGTACCCCAGTGAGAGTCAGTGTGTGTACCGGTACACCAGTGAGAGTCAGTGTGTGTGTGTGACCCGCACCCATTGAGACTCAGTGTGTGTGTGTGAACCGTACCCCAGTGAGATTCAGTGTGTGTGTGTGTGTGACCTGTACCCAGTGAGATTCAGAGTTTGTGTGGGACCCATACCCCAGAGAGAGTCAGTGTGTGTGTGTGGGTCCTGTACCCCAGTGAGAGTAAGTTGTGTGGGACCCGTACCCCGGTGAGAGTCAGTGTGTGATTGACCCGTACCCCAGTGAGAGTCAGTGTGTGTGGGACCCATACCCCAGTGAGAGTCAGTGTGTGTGGGACCGGTACCCCAGTGAGATTCAGTGTGTGTGAGACCCGTACCCAGTGAGAGTCAGTGTGCGTGGGACCCATACCCCAGTGAGAGTCAGTGTGTGTGTGGGACCCGTACCCCAGTGAGAGTCAGTGTGTGTGTGGGACCCGTACCCAAGTGAGAGTCAGTGTGTGTGGGACCCGTACCCCAGTGGGAGTCAGTGTGTGTGTGTGACCTGTACCCCAGTGAGCGTCAGTGAGTGTGTGGGACCCGTAACCCAGTGATTGTCAGTGTGTGTGTGTGTGGGACCCGAACGCCAGTGAGAGTCAGTGTGTGTGTGTGGGACCCGAACCTCAGTGAGAGTCAGTGTGTGTGTGACCCGTACCCCAGTGAGTGTCAGTGTGTGTGGGACCCATACCCCAGTGAGAGTCAGTGTGTGTGTGTGTGACCTGTACCCCAGTGAAAGTCATTTTGTGTGTGACCCGTACCCCAGTGAGAGTCAGTGTGTGTATGTGAACCGTACCCCAGTGAGAGTCAGTGTGTGTGGGACCCATACCCCAGTGAGAGTCAGTGTGTGTGGGACCGGTACCCCAGTGAGTTTCAGTGTGTGTGAGACCCGTACCCAGTGAGAGTCAGTGTGCGTGGGACCCGTACCCCAGTGAGAGTCAGTGTGTTTGTGGGACCCGTACCCCAGTGAGAGTCAGTGTGTGTGTGGGACCCGTACCCCAGTGAGAGTCAGTGTGTGTCTGGGACCCGTACCCAAGTGAGAGTCAGTGTGTGTGGGACCCGTACCCCAGTGGGAGTCAGTGTGTGTGTGTGACCTGTACCCCAGTGAGCGTCAGTGAGTGTGTGGGACCCGTACCCCAGTGAGAGTCAGTGTGTGTATGTGAACCGTACCCCAGTGAGAGTCAGTGTGTGTGTTTGCCCCGTACACCAGTGAGAGTCAGTGTTTGTGGGTCCCGTACCCCAGTGAGAGTCAGTGTGTGTGTTGGCCCCGTACACCAGTGAGAGTCAGTCAGTGTGTGGGACCCGTTCCCCACTGAGCGTCAGTGTCTGTTCGGCCCGTAAACCAGTGAGTGTCAGTGTGTGAGTGTGGGACGCGTACCCCAGTGAGAGTCATTGTGTGTGTGACCCGAATCCCAGTGAAAGTCAGTGTGTGTGTGGGACCCATACCCCAGTGAGAGTCAGTGTGTGTGTGACCGGTGCCCCAGTGAGAGTCAGTGTGTGTGGGACCCAAACCCCAGTGAGATTTAGTGTGTTTGTGGGACCCGTACCCCAGTGCGAGTAAGTGTGTGTATGTGGGACCCGTACCCCAGTGAGAGTCAGTGTGTGTGAGACCCATACCCCAGCGAGAGTCACTGTGTGTGTTTGACCCGTTCCCCAGTGAGAGTCAGTGTGTGTGGGACACGTACCCCAGTGAGAGTGTGTGTGTGTGGGACCCGTACCCCAGTGAGAGTCAGTGTGTGTGTGGGACCCGTTCCCCATTGAGACTCAGTGTGTGTGTGGGACCCGTAGCCCAGTGAGAGTCAGTGTGAGTGTGTGGGACCCGTAACCCAGTGAGGATCAGTGTGTGTGTGGGACCCGTACCCCAGTGAGAGTCAGTGTGTGTGTGACACGTATCCCAGTGAGAGTCAGTGTGTGGGTTCCCGTACGCCAGTGAGAGTCAGTTTGTGTGTGGGACCCGTAACCCAGTGAGAGTCAGTGTGTGAGGGACCCGTACCCCAGTGAGAGTCAGTGTGTGTGGGACGGTACCCAGTGAAAGTCAGAGTATGTGTGTGTGGGACCCGTACCCCAGTGAGTCATTGTGTGTGTGTGGGACCTGTAACCCAGTGAGAGTCAGTGTGTGTCTGGGACCCGTTCCCCATTGAGAGTCAGTGTGTGTGTGGGACAAGTACCCCAGTGAGAGTCAGTGTGTGTGGGTCCCATACCCCAGTGAGATTCTGAGTGTGTGGGACCCGTACCCCAGTGAGAGTCATTGTGTGTGTGTGGGACTCGTACCCCAGTGAGAGTCAGTGTGTGTGTGGGACCCTTACCCCAGTGAGAGTCAGTGTGTGTGTGGGACCCGTACCCCAGTGAGAGTCAGTGTGTGTGTGACCCGTATCCCAGTGAGAGTCAGTGTGTGTGGGACCCGTACCCCAGTGAGAGTCAGTGTGTGTGGGACCCGTACCCCAGTGAGAGTCAGTGTGTTTCTGGGACCCGTATCCCATTGAGAGTCTGTGTGTGTGTGGGACCCGTACCCCAGTGAGAGTCACTGTGTTTGTTTGGGACCCGTATCCCAGTGATACTCAGTGTGTGTGGGTGCCGTACCACAATGAGCGTCAGTGTGTGTGTATGGGACCCGTACCCCTGTGAGAGTTAGTGTGTTTGTGGGACCCGTAACCCAGTGAGAGTCAGTGTGTGTCTGTGGGACCCATACCCCAATGAGAGTTAGTGTGTTTGTGGGACCCGTACCCCAGTGAGAGTCAGTGTGTGTGTGGGACCCGTACCCCAGTGAGAATCAGTGTGTGTGGGACCCATAACCCTGTGAGAGTCACTGTGTGTGTTTGACCCGTACCCCAGTGAGAGTCAGTGTGTGTGGGACACGTACCCCAGTGAGAGTCAGTTTGTGTGTGGGACTCGTACCCCAGTGAGAGTCAGTGTGTGTGTGTGACCCGTACCCCATTGAGACTCAGTGTGTGTGTGTGACCCGTACCCCAGTGAGAGTCAGTGTGTGTGGGACCCGTACCCCAGTGGGAGTCAGTGTGTGTGTGTGACCCGCACCCCATTGAGACTCAGTGTGTGTGTGTGACCCAAACCCCAGTGAGATTCAGTGTGTGTGTGTGTGACCTGTACCCAGTGAGATTCAGAGTTTGTGTGGGACCCATACCCCAGAGAGACACAGTGTGTGTGTTCGACCCGTACCCCAGTGAGAGTCAGTGTTTGTGTGTGGGTCCTGTACCCCACTGAGAGTAAGTTGTGTGGGACCCATACCCCGGTGAGAGTCAGTGTGTGTGGGACCAGTACCCCAGTGAGAGTCAGTTTTTGTGTGACCCGTACCCCAGTGAGAATCAGTGTGTGTGTGTGACCCGTACCCCAATGTGAGTCAGTGTGTTTTGGATCCCTACCCCAGTGAGAGTCAATGTGTGTGTGGGATCCGTACCCCAGTGAGAGTCAGTGTGTGTGGGACCCGTACCCCAGTGAGAGTCAGTGTGTGTGTGGGACCCGTACCCCAGTGAGAGTCAGTGTGAGTGTGGGACCCGTACCGCAGTGAAATTCAGTGTGTGCGGGCCCCATACCCCAGTGAGAGTCAGTGTGAGTGTGGGACCCGTACCTCAGTAAGAATCAGTGTGTGTGGGACTAGTAACCCAGTGAGAGTCACTGTGTTTGTGGGTCCCTTAACCCAGTGAGAGTCAGTGTGTGTGTGGGACCCGGACCCCAGTGACAATCACTGTGTGTGGGACCCATACCCCAGTGAGAATCAGTGTGTGTGTTGGACGGTTACTCTAGTGAGAGTCAGTGTGTATGGGACCCGTACCCCAGTGAGTGTCAGTGTGTGTGGGACCCGTACCCCAGTGAGAGTCAGTGTGTGTAGGACCCATAACCCAGTGAGATTCAGTGTGTGAGGGACCCGTACCCCAGTGAGAGTCAGTGTGTGTGTGGGACCCGTACCCCAATGAGAATCAGTGTGTGTGGGACCCATATCCCAGTGAGAGTCAGTGTGTGTGTGGGACCCGTACCCCAGTGAGAGTCAGTGTGTGTGGGACCCGCACACCAGTGAGAGTCAATGTGTATGGGACCCATACCCCAGAGAGAGTCAGTGTGTGTGTGAGACCCGTACCCCAGTGAGAGTCAGTTGTGTGGGACCCGTACCCCGGTGAGAGTCAATGTGTGTGGGACCGAACCCCAGTGAGATTCAGTGTGTGTGAGACCCGTACCCCAGTGAGTGTCAATGTGTGTTGGACCCATACCCCTGTGAGAGTCAGTGTGTGTGGGACCCGTACCCCAGTGAGATTCAGTGTGTGTGTGTGTGACCCATACCCCAGTGAGAGTCAGTGTGTGTGGGACCCATACCCAGTGAGAATCAGTGTGTGTGGGACCCGTAACCCAGTTAGAGTGTGTGTGTGTGGGACCAGTACCCCAGTGAGAGTGAGTGTGTGTGGGACCAGTAACCCATTGAGAGTCAGTTTGTGTGTGACCCGTACCCCAGTGAGAATCAGTGTGTGTGTGTGACCCGTACCCCAGTGAGAGTCAGTGTGTTTTGGATCCCTACCCCAGTGAGAGTCAGTGTGTGTGTGGGACCCGTACCCCAGTGAGAGTCAGTGTGTGTGTGGGACCCGTGCCGCAGTGAGATTCAGTGCGTGCGGGCCCCATACCCAAGTGAGAGTCAGTATGTGTGTGTGGGACCCGTACCCCAGTGAGAGTCATTGCGTGAGTGACCGGTATTCCAGTGAGAGTCAGTGTGTGTCGGACCCGTACACCAGTGAGAGTCAGTGTGTTTGGGACCCATACCCCAGTGAGAATTAGTGTGTGTGTGGGACCCGTACCTCAGTAACAGTCAGTGTGTGTGGGACTAGTAACCCAGTGAGAGTCACTGTGTTTGTGGGTCCCTTACCCCAGTGAGAGTCAGTGTGTGTGTGGGACTCTTACCCCAGTGAGAGTCAGTGTGTGTGTTTGACCTGTACCCCAGTGAGAGTCAGTGTGTGTGGGACACATACCCCAGTGAGAGTCAGTGTGTGTGTGGGACCCGTACCCCAGTGAGAGTCAGTGTGTGTGGGACCCATACCCCAGTGAGAGTGTATGTGTGTGGGACCCATACCCCAGTGAGAGTCAGTGCGTGTGGGACCCGTACCCCAGTGAAGTCAGAGTGTGTGTGGGACCCGTAGCCCAGTGAGAGTCAGTGTGAGTGTGTGGGACCCGTAACCCAGTGAGGGTCAGTGTGTGTGTTGGACCTTTACCCCAGTGAGAGTCAGTGTGTGTGGGACATGTACCCCAGTGAGAGTCAGTGTGTGTGTGGGACACGTACCCTAGTGAGATTCAGTGTGTGAGGGACACATACCCCAGTGAGAGTCAGTTTGTGTGTGGGACCCGTACCCCAGTGAGAGTCAGTTTGTGTGTGGGACACGTACCCCAGTGAGATTCAGTGTGTGAGGGACCCGTACCCCAGTGAGAGTCAGTGTGTGTGTGTGGGACCTGTAACCCAGTGAGAGTCAGTGTGTGTGTGGGATCCGTACCCCAGTGAGAGTCAGTGTGTTTTGGATCCCTACCCCAGTGAGAGTCAGTGTGTGTGTGGGACCCGTACCCCAGTGAGATTCAGTGTGTGAGGGACCCGTACCCCAGTGAGAGTCAGTGTGTGTGTGTGGGACCTGTAACCCAATGAGAGTCAGTGTGTGTTTGTGACCCGTACCCCAGTGAGAGTCAGTGTGTTTTGGATCCCTACCCCAGTGAGAGTCAGTGTGTGTGTGGGACCCGTACCCCAGTGAGAGTCAGTGTGTGTGTGTGACCCGTGCCGCAGTGAGATTCAGTGCGTGCGGGCCCCATACCCAAGTGAGAGTCAGTATGTGTGTGTGGGACCCGTACCCCAGTGAGAGTCATTGCGTGAGTGACCGGTATCCCAGTGAGAGTCAGTGTGTGTCGGACCCGTACACCAGTGAGAGTCAGTGTGTTTGGGACCCGTACCCCAGTGAGAATTAGTGTGTGTGTGGGACCCGTACATCAGTAACAGTCAGTGTATGTGGGACTAGTAACCCAGTGAGAGTCACTGTGTTTGTGGGTCCCTTACCCTAGTGAGAGTCAGTGTGTGTGGGACTCTTACCCCAGTGAGAGTCAGTGTGTGTGTGGGACCCGTACCCCAGTGAGGGTCAGTGTGTGTGTGTGGGACCCGTACACCAGTGAGAGTCAGTGTGTGTGGGACCCGTACCCAGGTGAGAGTCAGTGTGTGTGGGACCCGCAACCCAGTGTGTTTCAGTGTGCTGGTGGGACACGTTCCACAATGAGAGTCAGTGTGTGAGGGACCCATACCCCAGTGAGAGTCAGTGTGTGTATGGGACACGTAACCCAGTGAGAGTCAGTGTGTATTGGACCCGTACCCCAGTGAGAGTCAGTGTGATTGTGGGACCCGTACCCCAGGGAGAGTCAGTGTCTGTGGGACCCGTAACCCAGTGAGAATCAGTGTGTGTGTGTGGGACCCGTAGCCCAGTGAGAGTCAGTCTGTGTGTGTGGGACCTGTAACCCAGTGAGAGTCAGTGTGTGTGTTAGACACGTATCCCAGGGTGAGTCAGTGTGTGGGGTCCCGTACCCCATTGAGTGTCAGTGTGTGTGTGGGACACGTACCCCAGTGAGAGTCAGTCTGTGTGTGGGACCCGTACCCCAGTGAGAGTCAGTGTGTGTGTGGGACACGTACCCCAGTGAGAGTCAGTCTGTGTGTGGGACACGTACCCCAGTGAGATTCAATGTGTGAGGGACCCATACCCCAGTGAGAATCAGTTTGTGTGTGGGACCCGTACCCCAGTGAGAGTCAGTGTGTGTGGGACCCATACCCCAGTGAGAATCAGTTTGTGTGTGGGACCCGTACCCCAGTGAGAGTCAGTGTGTGTGGGACAAGTACCTCAGTGAGAGTCAGTGTGTGTGTGGGACCCGTACCCCAGTGAGAGTCAGTGTGTGTGTGGGACCCGTACCTCAGTGAGAGTCAGTGTGTGTGGGACCCGTTCCCCAGTGAGAGCAAGTGTGTGTGGGACCCGTACCCCAGTGAGAGTCAGTGTGTGTGGGACCCGTACCCCAGTGAGAGTCAGTGTGTGTGTGGGACCCGTACCCCAGTGAGAATCAGTGTGTGTGGGTCCCGTACCCCAGTGAGAGTCAGTGTGTGTCTTGGCCCCGTACACCAGTGAGAGTCAGTGTGTGTGGGTCCCGTACCCCAGTGAGAGTCAGTGTGTGTGTTGGCCCCGTACACCAGTGAGAGTCAGTCTGTGTGTGGGACCCGTTCCCCACTGAGCGTCAGTGTCTGTTCGGCCCGTAAACCAGTGAGAGTCAGTGTGTGAGTGTGGGAAGCGTACCCCAGTGAGAGTCAGTGTGTGTGTGACCCATACCCCAGTGAGAGTCAGTGTGTGTGTGACCGGTGCCCCAGTGAGAGTCAGTGTGTGTGGGACCCAAACCCCAGTGAGATTTAGTGTGTTTGTGGGACCCGTACCCCAGTGCGAGTCAGTGTGTGTATGTGGGACCCGTACCCCAGTGAGAGTCAGTGTTTGTGGGACCCATACCCCAGTGAGAGTCACTGTGTGTGTTTGACCCGTACCCCAGTGAGAGTCAGTGTGTGTGGGACACGTACCCCAGTGAGAGTCAGTGTGTGTGGGACACGTATCCCAGTGAGAGTCAGTGTGTGTGTGGGACCCGTACCCCAGTGAGAGTCAGTGTGTGTGTGGGACCCGTACCCCAGTGAGAGTCAGTGTGTGTGTGGGACCCGTACCCCAGTGAGAGTGTATGTGTGTGGGACCCGTACCCCAGTGAGAGTCAGTGTGTGTGGGACCCGTACCCCAGTGAGAGTCAGAGTGTGTGTGGGACCCGTAGCCCAGTGAGAATCAGTGTGAGTGTGTGGGACCCGTAACCCAGTGAGGGTCAGTGTGTGTGTTGGACCCATACCCCAGTGAGAGTCAGTGTGTGTGGGACATGTACCCCAGTGAGAGTCAGTGTGTGTGTGGGACACGTACCCTAGTGAGATTCAGTGTGTGAGGGACACATACCCCAGTGAGAGTCGGTGTGTGTGTGGGACCTGTACCCCAGTGGGAGTCAGTGTGTGAGGGACCCATACCCCAGTGAGTGTCACTGTGTGTGTGTGGGACCCGTACCCAGTGAGATTCAGTGTGTGTGTGTGTGACCCATACCCCAGTGAGAGACAGTGTGTGTGGGACCCATACCCAGTGAGAATCAGTGTGTGTGGGACCCGTAACCCAGTTAGAGTGTGTGTGTGTGGGACCAGTACCCCAGTGAGAGTGAGTGTGTGTGGGACCAGTAACCCATTGAGAGTCAGTTTGTGTGTGACCCGTACCCCAGTGAGAATCAGTGTGTGTGTGTGACCCGTACCCCAGTGAGAGTCAGTGTGTTTTGGATCCCTACCCCAGTGAGAGTCAGTGTGTGTGTGGGACCCGTACCCCAGTGAGAGTCAGTGTGTGTGTGGGACCCGTGCCGCAGTGAGATTCAGTGCGTGCGGGCCCCATACCCAAGTGAGAGTCAGTATGTGTGTGTGGGACCCGTACCCCAGTGAGAGTCATTGCGTGAGTGACCGGTATTCCAGTGAGAGTCAGTGTGTGTCGGACCCGTACACCAGTGAGAGTCAGTGTGTTTGGGACCCATACCCCAGTGAGAATTAGTGTGTGTGTGGGACCCGTACCTCAGTAACAGTCAGTGTGTGTGGGACTAGTAACCCAGTGAGAGTCACTGTGTTTGTGGGTCCCTTACCCCAGTGAGAGTCAGTGTGTGTGTGGGACCCGTACCCCAGTGAGAGTCAGTGTGTGTGTTTGACCTGTACCCCAGTGAGAGTCAGTGTGTGTGGGACACATACCCCAGTGAGAGTCAGTGTGTGTGTGGGACCCGTACCCCAGTGAGAGTCAGTGTGTGTGGGACCCATACCCCAGTGAGAGTGTATGTGTGTGGGACCCATATCCCAGTGAGAGTCAGTGCGTGTGGGACCCGTACCCCAGTGAGAGTCAGAGTGTGTGTGGGACCCGTAGCCCAGTGAGAGTCAGTGTGAGTGTGTGGGACCCGTAACCCAGTGAGGGTCAGTGTGTGTGTTGGACCTTTACCCCAGTGAGAGTCAGTGTGTGTGGGACATGTACCCCAGTGAGAGTCAGTGTGTGTGTGGGACACGTACCCTAGTGAGATTCAGTGTGTGAGGGACACATACCCCAGTGAGAGTCAGTTTGTGTGTGGGACCCGTACCCCAGTGAGAGTCAGTTTGTGTGTGGGACACGTACCCCAGTGAGATTCAGTGTGTGAGGGACCCGTACCCCAGTGAGAGTCAGTGTGTGTGTGTGGGACCTGTAACCCAGTGAGAGTCAGTGTGTGTGTGGGATCCGTACCCCAGTGAGAGTCAGTGTGTTTTGGATCCCTACCCCAGTGAGAGTCAGTGTGTGTGTGGGACCCGTACCCCAGTGAGATTCAGTGTGTGAGGGACCCGTACCCCAGTGAGAGTCAGTGTGTGTGTGTGGGACCTGTAACCCAATGAGAGTCAGTGTGTGTTTGTGACCCGTACCCCAGTGAGAGTCAGTGTGTTTTGGATCCCTACCCCAGTGAGAGTCAGTGTGTGTGTGGGACCCGTACCCCAGTGAGAGTCAGTGTGTGTGTGTGACCCGTGCCGCAGTGAGATTCAGTGCGTGCGGGCCCCATACCCAAGTGAGAGTCAGTATGTGTGTGTGGGACCCGTACCCCAGTGAGAGTCATTGCGTGAGTGACCGGTATCCCAGTGAGAGTCAGTGTGTGTCGGACCCGTACACCAGTGAGAGTCAGTGTGTTTGGGACCCGTACCCCAGTGAGAATTAGTGTGTGTGTGGGACCCGTACATCAGTAACAGTCAGTGTATGTGGGACTAGTAACCCAGTGAGAGTCACTGTGTTTGTGGGTCCCTTACCCTAGTGAGAGTCAGTGTGTGTGGGACTCTTACCCCAGTGAGAGTCAGTGTGTGTGTGGGACCCGTACCCCAGTGAGGGTCAGTGTGTGTGTGTGGGACCCGTACACCAGTGAGAGTCAGTGTGTGTGGGACCCGTACCCAGGTGAGAGTCAGTGTGTGTGGGACCCGCAACCCAGTGTGTTTCAGTGTGCTGGTGGGACACGTTCCACAATGAGAGTCAGTGTGTGAGGGACCCATACCCCAGTGAGAGTCAGTGTGTGTATGGGACACGTAACCCAGTGAGAGTCAGTGTGTATTGGACCCGTACCCCAGTGAGAGTCAGTGTGATTGTGGGACCCGTACCCCAGGGAGAGTCAGTGTCTGTGGGACCCGTAACCCAGTGAGAATCAGTGTGTGTGTGTGGGACCCGTAGCCCAGTGAGAGTCAGTCTGTGTGTGTGGGACCTGTAACCCAGTGAGAGTCAGTGTGTGTGTTAGACACGTATCCCAGGGTGAGTCAGTGTGTGGGGTCCCGTACCCCATTGAGTGTCAGTGTGTGTGTGGGACACGTACCCCAGTGAGAGTCAGTCTGTGTGTGGGACACGTACCCCAGTGAGATTCAATGTGTGAGGGACCCATACCCCAGTGAGAATCAGTTTGTGTGTGGGACCCGTACCCCAGTGAGAGTCAGTGTGTGTGTGGGACCCGTACCCCAGTGAGAGTCAGTGTGTGTGTGGGACCCGTACACCAGTGAGAGTCAGTGTGTGTGTGGGACCCGTACCCCAGTGAGAGTCCGTGTGTGTGGGACCCGTACCCCAGTGAGAGTCAGTGTGTGTGTGTGGGACCCGTACCCCAGTGAGAGTCAGTCTGTGTGTGGGACACGTACCCCAGTGAGATTCAATGTGTGAGGGACCCATACCCCAGTGAGAATCAGTTTGTGTGTGGGACCCGTACCCCAGTGAGAGTCAGTGTGTGTGTGGGACCCATACCCCAGTGAGAGTCAGTGTGTGTGTGGGACCCGTACCTCAGTGAGAGTCAGTGTGTGTGTGGGACCCGTACCCCAGTGAGAGTCAGTGTGTGTGTGGGACCCGTACCTCAGTGAGAGCAAGTGTGTGTGGGACCCGTACCCCAGTGAGAGTCAGTGTGTGTGGGACCCGTTCCCCAGTGAGAGCAAGTGTGTGTGGGACCCGTACCCCAGTGAGAGTCAGTGTGTGTGGGACCCGTACCCCAGTGAGAGTCAGTGTGTGTGTGACCCGTACCCCAGTGAGAGTCAGTGTGTGTGGGACCCGTACCCCAGTGAGAGTCAGTGTGTGTGGGACCCGTACCCCAGTGAGAGTCAGTGTGTGTGTGGGACCCGTACCCCAGTGAGAATCAGTGTGTGTGGGTCCCGTACCCCAGTGAGAGTCAGTGTGTGTCTTGGCCCCGTACACCAGTGAGAGTCAGTGTGTGTGGGTCCCGTACCCCAGTGAGAGTCAGTGTGTGTGTTGGCCCCGTACACCAGTGAGAGTCAGTCTGTGTGTGGGACCCGTTCCCCACTGAGCGTCAGTGTCTGTTCGGCCCGTAAACCAGTGAGAGTCAGTGTGTGAGTGTGGGAAGCGTACCCCAGTGAGAGTCAGTGTGTGTGTGACCCATACCCCAGTGAGAGTCAGTGTGTGTGTGACCGGTGCCCCAGTGAGAGTCAGTGTGTGTGGGACCCAAACCCCAGTGAGATTTAGTGTGTTTGTGGGACCCGTACCCCAGTGCGAGTCAGTGTGTGTATGTGGGACCCGTACCCCAGTGAGAGTCAGTGTTTGTGGGACCCATACCCCAGTGAGAGTCACTGTTTGTGTTTGACCCGTACCCCAGTGAGAGTCAGTGTGTATGGGACACGTACCCCAGTGAGAGTCAGTGTGTGTGGGACACGTATCCCAGTGAGAGTCAGTGTGTGTGTGGGACCCGTACCCCAGTGAGAGTCAGTGTGTGTGTGGGACCCGTACCCCAGTGAGAGTCAGTGTGTGTGTGGGACCCGTACCCCAGTGAGAGTGTATGTGTGTGGGACCCGTACCCCAGTGAGAGTCAGTGTGTGTGGGACCCGTACCCCAGTGAGAGTCAGAGTGTGTGTGGGACCCGTAGCCCAGTGAGAATCAGTGTGAGTGTGTGGGACCCGTAACCCAGTGAGGGTCAGTGTGTGTGTTGGACCCATACCCCAGTGAGAGTCAGTGTGTGTGGGACATGTACCCCAGTGAGAGTCAGTGTGTGTGTGGGACACGTACCCTAGTGAGATTCAGTGTGTGAGGGACACATACCCCAGTGAGAGTCGGTGTGTGTGTGGGACCTGTACCCCAGTGGGAGTCAGTGTGTGAGGGACCCATACCCCAGTGAGTGTCACTGTGTGTGTGTGGGACCCGTACCCCTGTGAGAGTCAGTGTGTGTGTGACCCGTACCCCAGTGAGAATCAGTGTGTGTGGGACCCGTAGCACAGTGAGAGTCAGTGTGTGTGTGGGACCCGTAACCCAGTGAGAGTCAGTGTGTGTGGGACCCGTAACCCAGTGAGAGTCAGTGTGTGTGTGGGACCCGTAACACAGTGAGAGTCATTGTGTGTGGGACCCGTAGCCCAGTGAGAGTCAGTGTGTGTGGGACCCGTAACCCAGTGAGAGTCAGTGTGTGTGTGGGACCCGTACCCCAGTGGGAGTCAGTGTGTGTGTGGGACCCGTACCCCAGTGAAAGTCAGTGCGTGTGTAGGAACCCGTACCCCAGTGAGAGTCAGTGTGTGTGGGAACCTTAACCCAGTGAGAGTGTATGTGTGTGGGACCCGTACCCCAGTGAGAGTCAGTGTGTGTGGGACCCGTACCCCAGTGAGAGTCAGAGTGTGTGTGGGACCCGTAGCCCAGTGAGAGTCAGGGTGAGTGTGTGGGACCCGTAACCCAGTGAGGGTCAGTGTGTGTGTTGGACCCATACCCCAGTGAGAGTCAGTGTGTGTGGGACATGTACCCCAGTGAGAGTCAGTGTGTGTGTGGGACACGTACCCTAGTGAGAGTCGGTGTGTGTGTGGGACCTGTACCCCAGTGGGAGTCAGTGTGTGAGGGACCCATACCCCAGTGAGTGTCACTGTGTGTGTGTGGGACCCGTACCCCTGTGAGAGTCAGTGTGTTTGTGACCCGTGCTCCAGTGAGAGTCAGTGTTTCTGGGACCCGTACCCCAGTGAGAGTCATTGTGTGTGTGGGACCTGTACCCCAGTGAGAGTCAGTGTGTGAGGGACCCATACCCCAGTGAGAGTCAATGTGTGTGTGGGACCCGTACCCCAGTGAGAATCAGTGTGTGTGGGACCCGTAGCCCAGTGAGAGTCAGTGTGTGTGTGGGACCCGTAACCCAGTGAGAGTCAGTGTGTGTGGGACCCGTAACCCAGTGAGAGTCAGTGTGTGTGTGTGGGACCCGTAACACAGTGAGAGTCATTGTGTGTGGGACCCGTAGCCCAGTGAGAGTCAGTGTGTGTGGGACCCGTAACCCAGTGAGAGTCAGTGTGTGTGTGGGACCCGTACCCCAGTGGGAGTCAGTGTGTGTGTGGGACCCGTACCCCAGTGAAAGTCAGTGCGTGTGTAGGAACCCGTACCCCAGTGAGAGTCAGTGTGTGTGGGAACCGTAACCCAGTGAGAGTCAGTGTGTGTGGGGCCCGTACCCCAGTGAGAGTCACTGTGTGTGGGAACCATAACCCAGTGAGAGTCAGTCTCTGTGGGAACCGTAAACCAGTGAGAGTCAGTGTGTGTGGGACCCGTACCCCATTTCGAGTCAGTGTGTGAGGGACATGTACCCCAGTGAGAGTCAGTGTGTGTGTGGGACCCGTACCCCAATGAGAGTCAGTGTGTGTGTGGGACACGTACCCAAGTGAGAGTCAGTGAGTGTGTGGGACCTGTACCCCAGTGACAGTCAGTGTGTGTGTGGGACCCGTACCCCAGTGAGGTTCAGTGTGTGTGTGGGACCAGTACCCAAGTGAGAGTCAGTGTGCGTGTGGGACCCGTACCCCAGTGAGAGTCAGTGTGTGTGTGGGACCCATACCCCAGTGAGAGTCAATGTGTGTGTGGGACCCGTACCCCAGTGAGAATCAGTGTGTGTGGGACCCGTAGCCCAGTGAGAGTCAGTGTGTGTGTGGGACCCGTAACCCAGTGAGAGTCAGTGTGTGTGGGACCCGTAACCCAGTGAGAGTCAGTGTGTGTGTGGGACCCGTAACACAGTGAGAGTCATTGTGTGTGGGACCCGTAGCCCAGTGAGAGTCAGTGTGTGTGGGATCCGTAACCCAGTGAGAGTCAGTGTGTGTGTGGGACCCGTACCCCAGTGGGAGTCAGTGTGTGTGTGGG
This sequence comes from Isurus oxyrinchus, assembly GCA_026770705.1. Classification (NCBI taxonomy): domain Eukaryota; kingdom Metazoa; phylum Chordata; class Chondrichthyes; order Lamniformes; family Lamnidae; genus Isurus; species Isurus oxyrinchus. Next base: position 54,858 of record JANJGN010001311.1, read on the forward strand.
ACCCGTACCCCAGTGAAAGTCAGTGCGTGTGTAAGAACCCGTACCCCAGTGAGAGTCAGTGTGTGTGGGAACCGTAACCCAGTGAGAGTCAGTGTGTGTGGGGCCCGTACCCCAGTGAGAGTCACTGTGTGTTGGAACCATAACCCAGTGAGAGTCAGTCTCTGTGGGAACCGTAAACCAGTGAGAGTCAGTGTGTGTGGGACCCGTACCCCATTTCGAGTCAGTGTGTGAGGGACATGTACCCCAGTGAGAGTCAGTGTGTGTGTGGGACCCGTACCCCAGTGAGAGTCAGTGTGTGTGTGGGACACGTACCCAAGTGAGAGTCAGTGAGTGTGTGGGACCTGTACCCCAGTGACAGTCAGTGTGTGTGTGGGACCCGTACCCCAGTGAGGTTCAGTGTGTGTGTGGGACCAGTACCCAAGTGAGAGTCAGTGTGCGTGTGGGACCCGTACCCCAGTGAGAGTCAGTGTGTGTGTGGGACCCATACCCCAGTGAGAGTCAATGTGTGTGTGGGACCCGTACCCCAGTGAGAATCAGTGTGTGTGGGACCCGTACCCCAGTGAGAGTCATTGTGTGTGTGGTACCTGTACCCCAGTGAGAGTCAGTGTGTGAGCAACCCATACCCCAGTGAGAGTCAATGTGTGTGTGGGACCCGTACCCCAGTGAGAATCAGTGTGTGTGGGACCCGTAGCCCAGTGAGAGTCAGTGTGTGTGGGACCCGTACCCCAGTGAGAGTCAGTGTGTGTGTGGGACCCGTAACCCAGTGAGAGTCAGTGTGTGTGGGACCCGTACCCCAGTGAGAGTCAGTGTGTGTGTGGGACCCGTAACCCAGTGAGAGTCAGTGTGTGTGGGACCCGTAGCCCAGTGAGAGTCAGTGTGTGTGGGACCCGTAACCTAGTGAGAGTCAGTGTGTGTGTGGGACCCGTACCCCAGTGGGAGTCAGTGTGTGTGTGGGACCCGTACCCCAGTGAAAGTCAGTGTGTGTGTAGGAACCCGTACCCCAGTGAGAGTCAGTGTGTGTGGGAACCGTAACCCAGTGAGAGTCAGTCTCTGTGGGAACCGTAAACCAGTGAGAGTCAGTGTGTGTTTGTGGGACCCCTACCCCATTTCGAGTCAGTGTGTGAGGGACATTTATCCCAGTGAGAGTCAGTGTGTGTGTGGGACCTGTACCCCAGTGAGAGTCAGTGTGTGTGTGGGACACGTACCCCAGTGAGAGTCAGTGTGTGTGTGGGATCCGTACCCCAGTGACAGTCAGTGTGTGTGTGGGACCCGTACCCCAGTGAGATTCAGTGTGTGTGTGGGACCCGTACCCAAGTGAGAGTCAGTGTGTGTGTGGGACCCGTACCCCAGTGAGAGTCAGTGTGTGTGTGGGACCCATACCCAGGTGAGGGTCAGTGTGTGTGTGGGACCCGTACCCCAGTGAGAGTCAGTGTGTGTGTGTGGGACCCGTAACCCAGTGAGAGTCAGTGTGTGTGGGACCCGTACCCCAGTGAGAGTCAGTGTGTGTGTGTGGGAACCTTACCCCAGTGAGACTCAGTGTGTGTCAGGGACCTGTACCCCAGTGAGAGTTAGTGTGTGTGGGACCCGTTACCCAGTGAGAGTCAGTGTGTGTGTGTGACCCGTACCCCATTGAGAGTCAGTGTGTGTGTGTGGGACCCGTACCCCAGTGAGAGTCATGTGAGTGGGACCCGTACCCCAGTGAGAGTCAGTGTGTGTGTGGGACCCGTACCCCAGTGAGAGTCAGTATGTGTGTGGGACCCGTAGCCCAGTGGGAATCAGTGTGTGAGGGACCCATACCCCAGTGAGAGTCACTGTGTGTGTGTGGGACCCGTACCCCAGTGAGAGTCAGTGTGTGTGTGACCCGTGCTCCAGTGAGAGTCAGTGTGTCTGGCACCCGTACCCCAGTGAGTGTCATTGTGTGTGTGGGACCCATAACCCAGTGAGAGTCGGTGTGTTTGGGACCCGTACCCCAGTGAGAATTAGTGTGTGTGTGGGACCCGTACCTCAGTAACAGTCAGTGTATGTGGGACTAGTAACCCAGTGAGAGTCACTGTGTTTGTGGGTCCCTTACCCTAGTGAGAGTCAGTGTGTGTGGGACTCTTACCCCAGTGAGAGTCAGTGTGTGTGTGGGACCCGTACCCCAGTGAGGGTCAGTGTGTGTGTGTGGGACCCGTACACCAGTGAGAGTCAGTGTGTGTGGGACCCGTACCCAGGTGAGAGTCAGTGTGTGTGGGACCCGCAACCCAGTGTGTTTCAGTGTGCTGGTGGGACACGTTCCACAATGAGAGTCAGTGTGTGAGGGACCCATACCCCAGTGAGAGTCAGTGTGTGTATGGGACACGTAACCCAGTGAGAGTCAGTGTGTATTGGACCCGTACCCCAGTGAGAGTCAGTGTGATTGTGGGACCCGTACCCCAGGGAGAGTCAGTGTCTGTGGGACCCGTAACCCAGTGAGAATCAGTGTGTGTGTGTGGGACCCGTAGCCCAGTGAGAGTCAGTCTGTGTGTGTGGGACCTGTAACCCAGTGAGAGTCAGTGTGTGTGTTAGACACGTATCCCAGGGTGAGTCAGTGTGTGGGGTCCCGTACCCCATTGAGTGTCAGTGTGTGTGTGGGACACGTACCCCAGTGAGAGTCAGTCTGTGTGTGGGACACGTACCCCAGTGAGATTCAATGTGTGAGGGACCCATACCCCAGTGAGAATCAGTTTGTGTGTGGGACCCGTACCCCAGTGAGAGTCAGTGTGTGTGTGGGACCAGAACCCCAGTGAGAGTCAGTGTGTGTGTGGGACAAGTACCTCAGTGAGAGTCAGTGTGTGTGTGGGACCCGTACCCCAGTGAGAGTCAGTGTGTGTGTTGGCCCCGTACACCAGTGAGAGTCAGTGTGTGTGGGTCCCGTACCCCAGTGAGAGTCAGTGTGTGTGTTGGCCCCGTACACCAGTGAGAGTCAGTCTGTGTGTGGGACCCGTTCCCCACTGAGCGTCAGTGTCTGTTCGGCCCGTAAACCAGTGAGAGTCAGTGTGTGAGTGTGGGAAGCGTACCCCAGTGAGAGTCAGTGTGTGTGTGACCCATACCCCAGTGAGAGTCAGTGTGTGTGGGACCGGTGCCCCAGTGAGAGTCAGTGTGTGTGGGACCCAAACCCCAGTGAGATTTAGTGTGTTTGTGGGACCCGTACCCCAGTGCGAGTCAGTGTGTGTATGTGGGACCCGTACCCCAGTGAGAGTCAGTGTTTGTGGGACCCATACCCCAGTGAGAGTCAGTGTGTGTGGGACACGTACCCCAGTGAGAGTCAGTGTGTGGGGGACACGTATCCCAGTGAGAGTCAGTGTGTGTGTGGGACCCGTACCCCAGTGAGAGTCAGTGTGTGTGTGGGACCCGTAACCCAGTGAGAGTCAGTATGTGTGTGGGATCCGTACCCCAGTGAGAGTGTATGTGTGTGGGACCCGTACCCCAGTGAGAGTCAGTGTGTGTGGGACCCGTACCCCAGTGAGAGTCAGAGTGTGTGTGGGACCCGTAGCCCAGTGAGAGTCAGTGTGAGTGTGTGGGACCCGAAACCCAGTGAGGGTCAGTGTGTGTGTTGGACCCATACCCCAGTGAGAGTCAGTGTGTGTGGGACATGTACCCCAGTGAGAGTCAGTGTGTGTGTGGGACACGTACCCTAGTGAGATTCAGTGTGTGAGGGACACATACCCCAGTGAGAGTCGGTGTGTGTGTGGGACCTGTACCCCAGTGGGAGTCAGTGTGTGAGGGACCCATACCCCAGTGAGTGTCACTGTGTGTGTGTGGGACCCGTACCCCTGTGAGAGTCAGTGTGTGTGTGACCCGTGCTCCAGTGAGAGTCAGTGTTTCTGGGACCCGTACCCCAGTGAGAGTCATTGTGTGTGTGGGACCTGTACCCCAGTGAGAGTCAGTGTGTGAGGGACCCATACCCCAGTGAGAGTCAATGTGTGTGTGGGACCCGTACCCAAGTGAGAATCAGTGTGTGTGGGACCCGTAGCCCAGTGAGAGTCAGTGTGTGTGTGGGACCCGTAACCCAGTGAGAGTCAGTGTGTGTGGGCCCCTAACCCAGTGAGAGTCAGTGTGTGTGTGGGACCCGTAACACAGTGAGAGTCATTGTGTGTGGGACCCGTAGCCCAGTGAGAGTCAGTGTGTGTGGGACCCGTAACCCAGTGAGAGTCAGTGTGTGTGTGGGACCCGTACCCCAGTGGGAGTCAGTGTGTGTGTGGGACCCGTACCCCAGTGAAAGTCAGTGCGTGTGTAGGAACCCGCACCCCAGTGAGAGTCAGTGTGTGTGGGAACCGTAACCCAGTGAGAGTCAGTGTGTGTGGGGCCCGTACCCCAGTGAGAGTCACTGTGTGTGGGAACCATAACTCAGTGAGAGTCAGTCTCTGTGGGAACCGTAAACCAGTGAGAGTCAGTGTGTGTGGGACCCGTACCCCATTTCGAGTCAGTGTGTGAGGGACATGTACCCCAGTGAGAGTCAGTGTGTGTGTGGGACCCGTACCCCAATGAGAGTCAGTGTGTGTGTGGGACACATACCCAAGTGAGAGTCAGTGAGTGTGTGGGACCTGTACCCCAGTGACAGTCAGTGTGTGTGTGGGACCCGTACCCCCAGTGAGGTTCAGTGTGCGTGTGGGACCCGTACCCCAGTGAGAGTCAGTGTGTGTGTGGGACCCATACCCCAGTGAGAGTCAATGTGTGTGTGGGACCCGTACCCCAGTGAGAATCAGTGTGTGTGGGACCCGTAGCCCAGTGAGAGTCAGTGTGTGTGTGGGACCCGTAACCCAGTGAGAGTCTGTGTGTGTGGGACCCGTAACCCAGTGAGAGTCAGTGTGTGTGTGGGACCCGTAACACAGTGAGAGTCATTGTGTGTGGGACCCGTAGCCCAGTGAGAGTCAGTGTGTGTGGGATCCGTAACCCAGTGAGAGTCAGTGTGTGTGTGGGACCCGTACCCCAGTGGGAGTCAGTGTGTGTGTGGGACCCGTACCCCAGTGAAAGTCAGTGCGTGTGTAGGAACCCGTACCCCAGTGAGAGTCAGTGTGTGTGGGAACCGTAACCCAGTGAGAGTCAGTGTGTGTGGGGCCCGTACCCCAGTGAGAGTCACTGTGTGTTGGAACCATAACCCAGTGAGAGTCAGTCTCTGTGGGAACCGTAAACCAGTGAGAGTCAGTGTGTGTGGGACCCGTACCCCATTTCGAGTCAGTGTGTGAGGGACATGTACCCCAGTGAGAGTCAGTGTGTGTGTGGGACACGTACCCAAGTGAGAGTCAGTGAGTGTGTGGGACCTGTACCCCAGTGACAGTCAGTGTGTGTGTGGGACCCGTACCCCAGTGAGGTTCAGTGTGTGTGTGGGACCAGTACCCAAGTGAGAGTCAGTGTGCGTGTGGGACCCGTACCCCAGTGAGAGTCATTGTGTGTGTGGGACCTGTACCCCAGTGAGAGTCAGTGTGTGAGGGACCCATACCCCAGTGAGAGTCAATGTGTGTGTGGGACCCGTACCCCAATGAGAATCAGTGTGTGTGGGACCCGTAGCCCAGTGAGAGTCAGTGTGTGTGGGACCCGTACCCCAGTGAGAGTCAGTGTGTGTGTGGGACCCGTAACCCAGTGAGAGTCAGTGTGTGTGGGACCCGTACCCCAGTGAGAGTCAGTGTGTGTGTGGGACCCGTAACCCAGTGAGAGTCAGTGTGTGTGTGGGACACGTACCCAAGTGAGAGTCAGTGAGTGTGTGGGACCTGTACCCCAGTGACAGTCAGTGTGTGTGTGGGACCCGTACCCCAGTGAGGTTCAGTGTGTGTGTGGGACCAGTACCCAAGTGAGAGTCAGTGTGCGTGTGGGACCCGTACCCCAGTGAGAGTCATTGTGTGTGTGGGACCTGTACCCCAGTGAGAGTCAGTGTGTGAGGGACCCATACCCCAGTGAGAGTCAATGTGTGTGTGGGACCCGTACCCCAGTGAGAATCAGTGTGTGTGGGACCCGTAGCCCAGTGAGAGTCAGTGTGTGTGGGACCCGTACCCCAGTGAGAGTCAGTGTGTGTGTGGGACCCGTAACCCAGTGAGAGTCAGTGTGTGTGGGACCCGTACCCCAGTGAGAGTCAGTGTGTGTGTGGGACCCGTAACCCAGTGAGAGTCAGTGTGTGTGGGACCCGTAGCCCAGTGAGAGTCAGTGTGTGTGGGACCCGTAACCTAGTGAGAGTCAGTGTGTGTGTGGGACCCGTACCCCAGTGGGAGTCAGTGTGTGTGTGGGACCCGTACCCCAGTGAAAGTCAGTGTGTGTGTAGGAACCCGTACCCCACTGAGAGTCAGTGTGTGTGGGAACCGTAACCCAGTGAGAGTCAGTCTCTGTGGGAACCGTAAACCAGTGAGAGTCAGTGTGTGTTTGTGGGACCCCTACCCCATTTCGAGTCAGTGTGTGAGGGACATTTATCCCAGTGAGAGTCAGTGTGTGTGTGGGACCTGTACCCCAGTGAGAGTCAGTGTGTGTGTGGGACACGTACCCCAGTGAGAGTCAGTGTGTGTGTGGGATCCGTACCCCAGTGACAGTCAGTGTGTGTGTGGGACCCGTACCCCAGTGAGATTCAGTGTGTGTGTGGGACCCGTACCCAAGTGAGAGTCAGTGTGTGTGTGGGACCCGTACCCCAGTGAGAGTCAGTGTGTGTGTGGGACCCATACCCAGGTGAGGGTCAGTGTGTGTGTGGGACCCGTACCCCAGTGAGAGTCAGTGTGTGTGTGTGGGACCCGTAACCCAGTGAGAGTCAGTGTGTGTGGGACCCGTACCCCAGTGAGAGTCAGTGTGTGTGTGTGGGAACCTTACCCCAGTGAGACTCAGTGTGTGTCAGGGACCTGTACCCCAGTGAGAGTTAGTGTGTGTGGGACCCGTTACCCAGTGAGAGTCAGTGTGTGTGTGTGACCCGTACCCCATTGAGAGTCAGTGTGTGTGTGTGGGACCCGTACCCCAGTGAGAGTCATGTGAGTGGGACACGTACCCCAGTGAGAGTCAGTGTGTGTGTGGGACCCGTACCCCAGTGAGAGTCAGTATGTGTGTGGGACCCGTAGCCCAGTGGGAATCAGTGTGTGAGGGACCCATACCCCAGTGAGAGTCACTGTGTGTGTGTGGGACCCGTACCCCAGTGAGAGTCAGTGTGTGTGTGACCCGTGCTCCAGTGAGAGTCAGTGTGTCTGGCACCCGTACCCCAGTGAGTGTCATTGTGTGTGTGGGACCCATAACCCAGTGAGAGTCGGTGTGTTTGGGACCCGTACCCCAGTGAGAATTAGTGTGTGTGTGGGACCCGTACCTCAGTAACAGTCAGTGTATGTGGGACTAGTAACCCAGTGAGAGTCACTGTGTTTGTGGGTCCCTTACCCTAGTGAGAGTCAGTGTGTGTGGGACTCTTACCCCAGTGAGAGTCAGTGTGTGTGTGGGACCCGTACCCCAGTGAGGGTCAGTGTGTGTGTGTGGGACCCGTACACCAGTGAGAGTCAGTGTGTGTGGGACCCGTACCCAGGTGAGAGTCAGTGTGTGTGGGACCCGCAACCCAGTGTGTTTCAGTGTGCTGGTGGGACACGTTCCACAATGAGAGTCAGTGTGTGAGGGACCCATACCCCAGTGAGAGTCAGTGTGTGTATGGGACACGTAACCCAGTGAGAGTCAGTGTGTATTGGACCCGTACCCCAGTGAGAGTCAGTGTGATTGTGGGACCCGTACCCCAGGGAGAGTCAGTGTCTGTGGGACCCGTAACCCAGTGAGAATCAGTGTGTGTGTGTGGGACCCGTAGCCCAGTGAGAGTCAGTCTGTGTGTGTGGGACCTGTAACCCAGTGAGAGTCAGTGTGTGTGTTAGACACGTATCCCAGGGTGAGTCAGTGTGTGGGGTCCCGTACCCCATTGAGTGTCAGTGTGTGTGTGGGACACGTACCCCAGTGAGAGTCAGTCTGTGTGTGGGACACGTACCCCAGTGAGATTCAATGTGTGAGGGACCCATACCCCAGTGAGAATCAGTTTGTGTGTGGGACCCGTACCCCAGTGAGAGTCAGTGTGTGTGTGGGACCCGTACCCCAGTGAGAGTCAGTGTGTGTGTGGGACAAGTACCTCAGTGAGAGTCAGTGTGTGTGTGGGACCCGTACCCCAGTGAGAGTCAGTGTGTGTGTTGGCCCCGTACACCAGTGAGAGTCAGTGTGTGTGGGTCCCGTACCCCAGTGAGAGTCAGTGTGTGTGTTGGCCCCGTACACCAGTGAGAGTCAGTCTGTGTGTGGGACCCGTTCCCCACTGAGCGTCAGTGTCTGTTCGGCCCGTAAACCAGTGAGAGTCAGTGTGTGAGTGTGGGAAGCGTACCCCAGTGAGAGTCAGTGTGTGTGTGACCCATACCCCAGTGAGAGTCAGTGTGTGTGGGACCGGTGCCCCAGTGAGAGTCAGTGTGTGTGGGACCCAAACCCCAGTGAGATTTAGTGTGTTTGTGGGACCCGTACCCCAGTGCGAGTCAGTGTGTGTATGTGGGACCCGTACCCCAGTGAGAGTCAGTGTTTGTGGGACCCATACCCCAGTGAGAGTCAGTGTGTGTGGGACACGTACCCCAGTGAGAGTCAGTGTGTGTGGGACACGTATCCCAGTGAGAGTCAGTGTGTGTGTGGGACCCGTACCCCAGTGAGAGTCAGTGTGTGTGTGGGACCCGTAACCCAGTGAGAGTCAGTATGTGTGTGGGATCCGTACCCCAGTGAGAGTGTATGTGTGTGGGACCCGTACCCCAGTGAGAGTCAGTGTGTGTGGGACCCGTACCCCAGTGAGAGTCAGAGTGTGTGTGGGACCCGTAGCCCAGTGAGAGTCAGTGTGAGTGTGTGGGACCCGAAACCCAGTGAGGGTCAGTGTGTGTGTTGGACCCATACCCCAGTGAGAGTCAGTGTGTGTGGGACATGTACCCCAGTGAGAGTCAGTGTGTGTGTGGGACACGTACCCTAGTGAGATTCAGTGTGTGAGGGACACATACCCCAGTGAGAGTCGGTGTGTGTGTGGGACCTGTACCCCAGTGGGAGTCAGTGTGTGAGGGACCCATACCCCAGTGAGTGTCACTGTGTGTGTGTGGGACCCGTACCCCTGTGAGAGTCAGTGTGTGTGTGACCCGTGCTCCAGTGAGAGTCAGTGTTTCTGGGACCCGTACCCCAGTGAGAGTCATTGTGTGTGTGGGACCTGTACCCCAGTGAGAGTCAGTGTGTGAGGGACCCATACCCCAGTGAGAGTCAATGTGTGTGTGGGACCCGTACCCAAGTGAGAATCAGTGTGTGTGGGACCCGTAGCCCAGTGAGAGTCAGTGTGTGTGTGGGACCCGTAACCCAGTGAGAGTCAGTGTGTGTGGGCCCCTAACCCAGTGAGAGTCAGTGTGTGTGTGGGACCCGTAACACAGTGAGAGTCATTGTGTGTGGGACCCGTAGCCCAGTGAGAGTCAGTGTGTGTGGGACCCGTAACCCAGTGAGAGTCAGTGTGTGTGTGGGACCCGTACCCCAGTGGGAGTCAGTGTGTGTGTGGGACCCGTACCCCAGTGAAAGTCAGTGCGTGTGTAGGAACCCGCACCCCAGTGAGAGTCAGTGTGTGTGGGAACCGTAACCCAGTGAGAGTCAGTGTGTGTGGGGCCCGTACCCCAGTGAGAGTCACTGTGTGTGGGAACCATAACTCAGTGAGAGTCAGTCTCTGTGGGAACCGTAAACCAGTGAGAGTCAGTGTGTGTGGGACCCGTACCCCATTTCGAGTCAGTGTGTGAGGGACATGTACCCCAGTGAGAGTCAGTGTGTGTGTGGGACCCGTACCCCAATGAGAGTCAGTGTGTGTGTGGGACACATACCCAAGTGAGAGTCAGTGAGTGTGTGGGACCTGTACCCCAGTGACAGTCAGTGTGTGTGTGGGACCCGTACCCCCAGTGAGGTTCAGTGTGCGTGTGGGACCCGTACCCCAGTGAGAGTCAGTGTGTGTGTGGGACCCATACCCCAGTGAGAGTCAATGTGTGTGTGGGACCCGTACCCCAGTGAGAATCAGTGTGTGTGGGACCCGTAGCCCAGTGAGAGTCAGTGTGTGTGTGGGACCCGTAACCCAGTGAGAGTCTGTGTGTGTGGGACCCGTAACCCAGTGAGAGTCAGTGTGTGTGTGGGACCCGTAACACAGTGAGAGTCATTGTGTGTGGGACCCGTAGCCCAGTGAGAGTCAGTGTGTGTGGGATCCGTAACCCAGTGAGAGTCAGTGTGTGTGTGGGACCCGTACCCCAGTGGGAGTCAGTGTGTGTGTGGGACCCGTACCCCAGTGAAAGTCAGTGCGTGTGTAGGAACCCGTACCCCAGTGAGAGTCAGTGTGTGTGGGAACCGTAACCCAGTGAGAGTCAGTGTGTGTGGGGCCCGTACCCCAGTGAGAGTCACTGTGTGTTGGAACCATAACCCAGTGAGAGTCAGTCTCTGTGGGAACCGTAAACCAGTGAGAGTCAGTGTGTGTGGGACCCGTACCCCATTTCGAGTCAGTGTGTGAGGGACATGTACCCCAGTGAGAGTCAGTGTGTGTGTGGGACACGTACCCAAGTGAGAGTCAGTGAGTGTGTGGGACCTGTACCCCAGTGACAGTCAGTGTGTGTGTGGGACCCGTACCCCAGTGAGGTTCAGTGTGTGTGTGGGACCAGTACCCAAGTGAGAGTCAGTGTGCGTGTGGGACCCGTACCCCAGTGAGAGTCATTGTGTGTGTGGGACCTGTACCCCAGTGAGAGTCAGTGTGTGAGGGACCCATACCCCAGTGAGAGTCAATGTGTGTGTGGGACCCGTACCCCAATGAGAATCAGTGTGTGTGGGACCCGTAGCCCAGTGAGAGTCAGTGTGTGTGGGACCCGTACCCCAGTGAGAGTCAGTGTGTGTGTGGGACCCGTAACCCAGTGAGAGTCAGTGTGTGTGGGACCCGTACCCCAGTGAGAGTCAGTGTGTGTGTGGGACCCGTAACCCAGTGAGAGTCAGTGTGTGTGTGGGACACGTACCCAAGTGAGAGTCAGTGAGTGTGTGGGACCTGTACCCCAGTGACAGTCAGTGTGTGTGTGGGACCCGTACCCCAGTGAGGTTCAGTGTGTGTGTGGGACCAGTACCCAAGTGAGAGTCAGTGTGCGTGTGGGACCCGTACCCCAGTGAGAGTCATTGTGTGTGTGGGACCTGTACCCCAGTGAGAGTCAGTGTGTGAGGGACCCATACCCCAGTGAGAGTCAATGTGTGTGTGGGACCCGTACCCCAGTGAGAATCAGTGTGTGTGGGACCCGTAGCCCAGTGAGAGTCAGTGTGTGTGGGACCCGTACCCCAGTGAGAGTCAGTGTGTGTGTGGGACCCGTAACCCAGTGAGAGTCAGTGTGTGTGGGACCCGTACCCCAGTGAGAGTCAGTGTGTGTGTGGGACCCGTAACCCAGTGAGAGTCAGTGTGTGTGGGACCCGTAGCCCAGTGAGAGTCAGTGTGTGTGGGACCCGTAACCTAGTGAGAGTCAGTGTGTGTGTGGGACCCGTACCCCAGTGGGAGTCAGTGTGTGTGTGGGACCCGTACCCCAGTGAAAGTCAGTGTGTGTGTAGGAACCCGTACCCCACTGAGAGTCAGTGTGTGTGGGAACCGTAACCCAGTGAGAGTCAGTCTCTGTGGGAACCGTAAACCAGTGAGAGTCAGTGTGTGTTTGTGGGACCCCTACCCCATTTCGAGTCAGTGTGTGAGGGACATTTATCCCAGTGAGAGTCAGTGTGTGTGTGGGACCTGTACCCCAGTGAGAGTCAGTGTGTGTGTGGGACACGTACCCCAGTGAGAGTCAGTGTGTGTGTGGGATCCGTACCCCAGTGACAGTCAGTGTGTGTGTGGGACCCGTACCCCAGTGAGATTCAGTGTGTGTGTGGGACCCGTACCCAAGTGAGAGTCAGTGTGTGTGTGGGACCCGTACCCCAGTGAGAGTCAGTGTGTGTGTGGGACCCATACCCAGGTGAGGGTCAGTGTGTGTGTGGGACCCGTACCCCAGTGAGAGTCAGTGTGTGTGTGTGGGACCCGTGACCCAGTGAGAGTCAGTGTGTGTGGGACCCGTACCCCAGTGAGAGTCAGTGTGTGTGTGCGGGAACCTTACCCCAGTGAGAGTCAGTGTGTGTCAGGGACCTGTACCCCAGTGAGAGTTAGTGTGTGTGGGACCCGTTACCCAGTGAGAGTCAGTGTGTGTGTGTGACCCGTACCCCATTGAGAGTCAGTGTGTGTGTGTGGGACCCGTACCCCAGTGAGAGTCATGTGAGTGGGACCCGTACCCCAGTGAGAGTCAGTGTGTGTGTGGGACCCGTACCCCAGTGAGAGTCAGTGTGTGTGTGGGACCCGTAGCCCAGTGGGAGTCAGTGTGTGAGGGACCCATACCCCAGTGAGAGTCACTGTGTGTGTGTGGGACCCGTACCCCAGTGAGAGTCAGTGTGTGTGTGACCCGTGCTCCAGTGAGAGTCAGTGTGTCTGGCACCCGTACCCCAGTGAGTGTCATTGTGTGTGTGGGACCCATAACCCAGTGAGAGTCGGTGTGTGTGGGACCCGTACCCCAGTGAGAGTCAGTGTGTGTGGGACCTGTACCCCAGTGGGAGTCAGTGTGTGAGGGACCCATACCCCAGTGAGTGTCACTGTGTGTGTGTGGGCCCCGTGCTCCAGTGAGAGTCAGTGTGTGAGGGGCCCGTACCCCAGTGAGAGTCATTGTGTGTTTGGGACCCGTATCGATGTGTGAGTCGGTGTGTGTGTGGGACCCGTACCCCAGTGGGAGTCACTGTGTGAGGGACCCGTACCCCAGTGAGAGTCAGTGTGTGTGGGACCCGTACCCCAGTGGGAGTCAGTGTGTGAGGGACCCGTACCCCAGTGAGAGTCAGTGTGTGTGGGACCCGTACCTCAGTGAGAGTCAGTGTGTGTGTGACCCGTGCTCCAGTGAGAGTCAGTGTGTGTGTGGGACCCGTACCCCAGTGAGAGTCAGTGTGTGTGTGGGACCCGTACCCCAGTGAGAGTCAGTGTGTGTCTGGGACCCGTACCCCAATGGGAGTCAGTGTGTGAGGGACCCGTGCTCCAGTGAGAGTCAGTGTGTGTGTGGGACCCGTACCCCTGTGAGAGTCAGTGTGTGTGTGGGACCCGTACCCCAGTGAGAGTCAGTGTGTGCGTGGTAAGCATACCCCAGTGAGAGTCAGTGTGTGTGTGTGACCCGTACCCCAGTGAGAGTCAGTGTGTGTGGGACCCGTACCCCAGTGAGAGTCAGTGTGTGTGTGTGGGACCCATACCCCAGTGAGAGTCAGTGTGTGTGTGGGACCCGTACCCCAGTGAGAGTCAGTGTGTGTGTGTGACCCGTACCCCAGTGAGAGTCATTGTGTGTGGGACCCGTACCCCAGTGAGAGTCAGTGTGTGTGTGGGACCCGTACCCCAGTGAGAGTCAGTGTGTGTGTGGGGCCCATATCCCAGTGAGAGTCAGTGTGTGTGGGACCCGTACCCCAGTGAGAGTCAGTGTGTGTGGGACCCGTACCCCAGTGAGAGTCAGTGTGTGTGGGACCCGTACCCCAGTGAGAGTCAGTGTGTGTGGGACCCGTACCCCAGTGAGAGTCAGTGTGTGTGGGACCCGTACCCCAGTGAGAGTCAGTGTGTGTGTGGGACCCGTACCCCAGTGAGAGTCAGTGTGTGTGTGTGACCCGTACCCCAGTGAGAGTCAGTGTGTGTGGTAACCATACCCCAGTGAGAGTCAGTGTGTGTGTGGGACCCGTACCCCAGTGAGAGTCAGTGTGTGTGGGACCCGTACCCCAGTGAGAGTCAGTGTGTGTGTGTGACCCGTACCCCAGTGAGAGTCATTGTGTGTGGGACCCGTACCCCAGTGAGAGTCAGTGTGTGTGTGGGACCCGTACCCCAGTGAGAGTCAGTGTGTGTGTGGGGCCCATATCCCAGTGAGAGTCAGTGTGTGTGGGACCCGTACCCCAGTGAGAGTCAGTGTGTGTGGGACCCGTACCCCAGTGAGAGTCAGTGTGTGTGGGACCCGTACCCCAGTGAGAGTCAGTGTGTGTGGGACCCGTACCCCAGTGAGAGTCAGTGTGTGTGGGACCCGTACCCCAGTGAGAGTCAGTGTGTGTGTGGGACCCGTACCCCAGTGAGAGTCAGTGTGTGTGTGGGACCCGTACCCCAGTGAGAGTCAGTGTGTGTGTGGGACCCGTACCCCAGTGAGAGTCAGTGTGTGTGTGGGACCCGTACCCCAGTGAGAGTCACTGTGTGTGGGACCCGTACCCCAGTGAGAGTCAGTGTGTGTGTGGGACGCGTACCCCAGTGAGAGTCAGTGTGTGTGTGGGACCCGTACCCCAGTGAGAGTCAGTGTGTGTGTGGGACCCGTACCCAAGTGAGAGTCAGTGTGTGTGTGGGACCCGTACCCCAGTGAGAGTCAGTGTGTGTGGTAACCATACCCCAGTGAGAGTCAGTGTGTGTGGGACCCGTACCCCAGTGAGAGTCAGTGTGTGTGGTAACCATACCCCAGTGAGAGTCAGTGTGTGTGGGACCCGTACCCCAGTGAGAGTCAGAGTGTGTGTGGGACCCGTACCCCAGTGAGAGTCAGTGTGTGTGTGTGACCTGTACCCCAGTGAGAGTCAGTGTGTGTGGGACCCGTACCCCAGTGAGAGTCAGTGTGTGTGTGTGACCCGTACCCCAGTGAGAGTCAGTGTGTGTGTGGGACCCGTACCCCAGTGAGAATAAACATCTGGATTTGGCACATGTGGGGTTTAATTTTCCTGATCTGTTCCCAGCCTCAGCTCCCAGCTTTGAGCGGCAGCCAGTGGAGAAAGTGACTCTGGTTGGTGCGGGTCAGGAGCTCCTCCTTCAATGTAAGCCACAATCGTCTCCCAGAGCATCAATCTCGTGGAGCAAAGGACAGCAACTTCTGCGTGACGCCAGGTAACTGACTGAGAGATATTGGCAGGCTTCAGTTCGGGGGTCACTGAGTGGGAAACGCAACAATGGGTTCAAACCAATTCAACACCACCTTTTCAAATGGAATCATTCTCTCCCTCCCCACATTTCAATCTAACTAACTCCGTGCTGTACCTGTCCTGGGAGTGTTTGATGGGGACGGTGTAGAGGGAGCTTTACTCTTTATCTAACCCCGTGCTGTACCAGTCCTGGGAGTGTTTGATGGGGACAGTGTAGAGGGAGCTTTACTCTGTATCTAACCCCGTGCTGTACCTGTCCTGGGAGTGTTTGATGGGGACGGTGTAGAGGGAGCTTTACTCTGTATCTAACCCCGTGCTGTACCTGTCCTGGGAGTGTTTGATGGGGACGGTGTAGAGGGAGCTTTACTCTGTATCTAACCCCGTGCTGTACCTGTCCTGGGAGTGTTTGATGGGGACAGTGTAGAGGGAGCTTTACTCTGTATCTAACCCCGTGCTGTACCTGTCCTGGGAGTGTTTGATGGGGACAGTGTAGAGGGAGCTTTACTCTGTATCTAACCCCGTGCTGTACCTGTCCTGGGAGTGTTTGATGGGGACAGTGTAGAGGGAGCTTTACTCTGTATCTAACTCCGTGCTGTACCTGTCCTGGGAGTGTTTGATGGGGATGGTGTAGAGGGAGCTTTACTCTGCATCTAACCCCGTGCTGTACCTGTCCTGGGAGTGTTTGATGGGGACAGTGTAGAGGGAGCTTTACTCTGTATCTAACCCCGTGCTATACCTGTCCTGGGAGTGTTTGATGGGGAGGGTGTAGAGGGAGCTTTACTCTGTATCTAACCCCGTGCTGTACCTGTCCTGGGAGTGTTTGATGGGGACGGTGTAGAGGGAGCTTTACTCTGTATCTAACCCCGTGCTGTACCTGTCCTGGGAGTGTTTGATGGGGACAGTGTAGAGGGAGCTTTACTCTGTATCTAACCCCGTGCTGTACCTGTCCTGGGAGTGTTTGATGGGGATGGTGTAGAGGGAGCTTTACTCTGCATCTAACCCCGTGCTGTACCTGTCCTGGGAGTGTTTGATGGGGACAGTGTAGAGGGAGCTTTACTCTGTAAATAACCCCGTGCTGTACCTGTCCTCGGAGTGTTTGATGGGGACAGTGTAGAGGGAGCTTTACTCTGTATCTAACCCCGTGCTGTACCTGTCCTGGGAGTGTTTGATGGGGACAGTGTAGAGGGAGATTTACTCTGCATCTAACCCCGTGCTGTGCCTGCCCTGGGAGTGTTTGATGGGGACAGTGTAGAGGGAGCTTTACTCTGCATCTAACCCCGTGCTGTACCTGTCCTGGGAGTGTTTGATGGGGAGGGTGTAGAGGGAGCTTTACTCTGTATCTCGCCACGTGCTGTACCTGTCCTGGGAGTGTTTGATGGGGACAGTGTAGAGGGAGCTTTACTCTGTATCTTACTCCGTGCTGTACCTGTCCTGGGAGTGTTTGATGGGGACGGTGTAGAGGGAGCTTTACTCTGTATCTAACCCCGTGCTGTACCTGTCCTGGGAGTGTTTGATGGGGAGGGTGTAGAGGGAGCTTTACTCTGTATCTAACCCCGTGCTGTACCTGTCCTGGGAGTGTTTGATGGGGACGGTGTAGAGGGAGCTTTACTCTGTATCTAACCCCGTGCTGTACCTGTCCTGGGAGTGTTTGATGGGGATGGTGTAGAGGGAGCTTTACTCTGCATCTAACCCCGTGCTGTACCTGTCCTGGGAGTGTTTGATGGGGACAGTGTAGAGGGAGCTTTACTCTGTAAATAACCCCGTGCTGTACCTGTCCTCGGAGTGTTTGATGGGGACAGTGTAGAGGGAGCTTTACTCTGTATCTAACCCCGTGCTGTACCTGTCCTGGGAGTGTTTGATGGGGACAGTGTAGAGGGAGATTTACTCTGCATCTAACCCCGTGCTGTGCCTGCCCTGGGAGTGTTTGATGGGGACAGTGTAGAGGGAGCTTTACTCTGCATCTAACCCCGTGCTGTACCTGTCCTGCGAGTGTTTGATGGGGAGGGTGTAGAGGGAGCTTTACTCTGTATCTCACCACGTGCTGTACCTGTCCTGGGAGTGTTTGATGGGGACGGGGTAGAGGTAGCTTTACTCTGTATCTAACCCCGTGCTGTACCTGTCCTGGGAGTGTTTGATGGAGACAGTGTAGAGGGAGCTTTACTCTGTATCTAACCCCATGCTGTACCTGTCCTGGGAGTGTTTGATGGGGACGGTGTAGAAGGAGCTTTACTCTGTATCTAACCCCGTGCTGTACCTGTCCTGGGAGTGTTTGATGGGGACAGTGTAGAGGGAGCTTTACTCTGTATCTAACCCCGTGCTATACCTGTCCTGGGAGTGTTTGATGGGGAGGGTGTAGAGGGAGCTTTACTCTGTATCTAACCCCGTGCTGTACCTGTCCTGGGAGTGTTTGATGGGGACGGTGTAGAGGGAGCTTTACTCTGTATCTAACCCCGTGCTGTACCTGTCCTGGGAGTGTTTGATGGGGACAGTGTAGAGGGAGCTTTACTCTGTATCTAACCCCGTGCTGTACCTGTCCTGGGAGTGTTTGATGGGGATGGTGTAGAGGGAGCTTTACTCTGCATCTAACCCCGTGCTGTACCTGTCCTGGGAGTGTTTGATGGGGACAGTGTAGAGGGAGCTTTACTCTGTAAATAACCCCGTGCTGTACCTGTCCTCGGAGTGTTTGATGGGGACAGTGTAGAGGGAGCTTTACTCTGTATCTAACCCCGTGCTGTACCTGTCCTGGGAGTGTTTGATGGGGACAGTGTAGAGGGAGATTTACTCTGCATCTAACCCCGTGCTGTGCCTGCCCTGGGAGTGTTTGATGGGGACAGTGTAGAGGGAGCTTTACTCTGCATCTAACCCCGTGCTGTACCTGTCCTGGGAGTGTTTGATGGGGAGGGTGTAGAGGGAGCTTTACTCTGTATCTCACCACGTGCTGTACCTGTCCTGGGAGTGTTTGATGGGGACAGTGTAGAGGGAGCTTTACTCTGTATCTTACTCCGTGCTGTACCTGTCCTGGGAGTGTTTGATGGGGACGGTGTAGAGGGAGCTTTACTCTGTATCTAACCCCGTGCTGTACCTGTCCTGGGAGTGTTTGATGGGGAGGGTGTAGAGGGAGCTTTACTCTGTATCTAACCCCGTGCTGTACCTGTCCTGGGAGTGTTTGATGGGGACGGTGTAGAGGGAGCTTTACTCTGTATCTAACCCCGTGCTGTACCTGTCCTGGGAGTGTTTGATGGGGATGGTGTAGAGGGAGCTTTACTCTGCATCTAACCCCGTGCTGTACCTGTCCTGGGAGTGTTTGATGGGGACAGTGTAGAGGGAGCTTTACTCTGTAAATAACCCCGTGCTGTACCTGTCCTCGGAGTGTTTGATGGGGACAGTGTAGAGGGAGCTTTACTCTGTATCTAACCCCGTGCTGTACCTGTCCTGGGAGTGTTTGATGGGGACAGTGTAGAGGGAGATTTACTCTGCATCTAACCCCGTGCTGTGCCTGCCCTGGGAGTGTTTGATGGGGACAGTGTAGAGGGAGCTTTACTCTGCATCTAACCCCGTGCTGTACCTGTCCTGCGAGTGTTTGATGGGGAGGGTGTAGAGGGAGCTTTACTCTGTATCTCACCACGTGCTGTACCTGTCCTGGGAGTGTTTGATGGGGACAGTGTAGAGGGAGCTTTACTCTGTATCTTACTCCGTGCTGTACCTGTCCTGGGAGTGTTTGATGGGGACGGTGTAGAGGGAGCTTTACTCTGTGTCTAACCCTGTGCTGTACCTGTCCTGGGAGTGTTTGATGGGGAAGGTGTAGAGGGAGCTTTACTCTGTATCTAACCCCGTGCTGTACCTATCCTGGGAGTGTTTGATGGGGACAGTGTAGAGGGTGGTTTACTCTGCATCTTACCCCGTGCTGTACCTGTCTTGGGAGTGTTTGATGGGGACAGTGTAGAGGGAGCTTTACTCTGTATCTAACCCCGTGCTGTACCTGTCCTGGGAGTGTTTGATGGGGACGGTGTAGAGGGAGATTTACTCTGTATCTAACCCCATGCTGTACCTGTCCTGGGAGTGTTTGATGGGGACGGTGTAGAGGAAGCTTTACCCTGTATTTTACCCCGTGCTGTACCTGTCCTGGGAGTGTTTGATGGGGTCAGTGTAGAGGGAGCTTTACTCCGTATCTAACCCCATGCTGTACCTGTCCTGGGTGTGTTTGATGGGGACGGTGTAGAGGGAGCTTTACTCTGTATCTACCCCCGTGCTGTACCTGTCCTGGGAGTGTTTGATGGGGAGTGTAGAGGGAGCTTTACTCTGTATCTAACCCTTTGCTGTACCTGTCCTGGGAGTGTTTGATGGGGACGGTGTAGAGGGAGCTTTACTCTGTATCTAACCCCGTGCTATACCTGTCCTGGGAGTGTTTGATGGGGATGGTGTAGAGGGAGCTTTACTCTGTATCTAACCCCGTGCTGTACCTGTCCTGGGAGTGTTTGATGGGGACGGTGTAGAGGGAGCTTTACTCTGTATCTAACCTCGTGCTGTACCTGTCCTGGGAGTGTTTGATGGGGATGGTGTAGAGGGAGCTTTACTCTGTATCTAACCCCGTGCTGTACCTGTCCTGGGAGTGTTTGATGGGGACGGTGTAGAGGGAGCTTTACTCTGTATCTAACCCCGTGCTGTACCTGTCCTGGGAGTGTTTGATCGGGACAGTGTAAAGGCAGCTTTACTCTGCATCTTACCCCGTGCTGTACCTGTCCTGGGAGTGTTTGATGGGGACGGTGTAGAGGGTGCTTTACTCTGTATCTAACCCCGTGATGTACCTGTCCTGAGAGTGTTTGATGGGGACGGTGTAGAGGGAGATTTACTCTGTATCTAACCCCATGCTGTACCTGTCCTGGGAGTGTTTGATGGGGACGGTGTAGAGGGAGCTTTACTCTGTATCTAACCCCGTGCTGTACCTTTCCTGGGAGTGTTTGATGGGGACAGTGTAGAGGGAGCTTTACTCTGTATCTAACCCCCGTGCTGTACCTGTCCTGGGAGTGTTTGATGGGGACGGTGTATAAGGAGCTTTACCCTGTATCTAACCCCGTGCTGTACCTGTCCTGGGAGTGTTTGATGGGGACGGTGTAGAGGGAGCTTTACTTTGATTCTAACCTCGTGCTGTACCTGTCCTGGGAGTGTTTGATCGGGATAGTGTAAAGGCAGCTTTACTCTGTATCTTACCCCGTGCTGTACCTGTCCTGGGAGTGTTTGATGGGGACGATGTAGAGGGAGATTTACTCTGTATCTAACCCCGTGCTGCACCTGTCCTGGGAGTGTTTGATGTGGACGATGTAGAGGGAGATTTACTCTGTATCTAACCCCGTACTGTACCTGTCCTGGGAGTGTTTGATGGGGACGATGTAGAGGGAGATATACTCTGTTTCTCACCTCGTGCTGTAAGGTGCTGGGAGTGTTTGAACCTTTTTCATGTTATTAATAGTCTCCTCCCATCTGTCCTTTCCTGTGTCCTGACACATTTTGACAACAGATCATTGGTGTGAAACATGAACTCGGTTTCTCTCTCCACACGGGTTTGTTTCGCTGCCGAGTATCTCCAGTATTTGCCCTTTTTATTTCAGTTGAGTGGAGTTTGCAGCTTTGAATGAACCAATGACATTCCCCGGAGCACATTCCGGACCGGTGATTATCCCTGAAACCCACGGTGACTGAGATTTAGTTTGCACGTGTTAGATTATCTTTTATTTACATTAACAGGATGTGGGTGTCGCTGGCTGGGCCCAGCATTTATTGCCCATTCGGAATTGCCCCCTTGAGTAGGTGGTGGTGAGCCGCTGCAGTCCCCGTGTGTTGTAGGTACACCCACCGTGCTGTTAGGGAGGGAGTTCCAGGATTGTGTCCCGTGTGGTGTAGGTACACCCACCGTGCTGTTAGGGAGGGAGTTCCAGGATTGTGTCCCGTGTGGTGTAGGTACACCCACCGTGCTGTTAGGGAGGGAGTTCCAGGATTGTGTCCCGTGTGGTGTAGGTACACCCACCGTGCTGTTAGGGAGGGAGTTCCAGGATTGTGTCCCGTGTGGTGTAGGTACACCCACCGTGCTGTTAGGGAGGGAGTCCCAGGATTGTGTCCGTGTGGTGTAGGTACACTCACCGTGCTGTTAGGGAGGGAGTTCCAGGATTGTGTCCATGTGGTGTAGGTACACCCACCGTGCTGTTAGGGAGGGAGTTCCAGGATTGTGTCCATGTGGTGTAGGTACACCCACCGTGCTGTTAGGGAGGGAGTTCCAGGATTGTGTCCGTGTGGTGTAGGTACACCCACCGTGCTGTTAGGGAGGGAGTTCCAGGATTGTGTCCATGTGGTGTAGGTACACCCACCGTGCTGTTAGAGAGGGAGTTCCAGGATTGTGTCCGTGTGGTGTAGGTACACCCACCGTGCTGTTAGGGAGGGAGTTCCAGGATTGTGTCCGTGTGGTGTAGGTACATCCACTGTGCTGTTAGGGAGGGAGTTCCAGGATTGTGTCCGTGTGGTGTAGGTACACCCACCGTGCTGTTAGGGAGGGAGTTCCAGGATTGTGTCCCGTGTGGTGTAGGTACACCCACCGTGCTGTTAGGGAGGGAGTTCCAGGATTGTGTCCGTGTGGTGTAGGTACATCCACCGTGCTGTTAGGGAGGGAGTTCCAGGATTGTGTCCCGTGTGGTGTAGGTACACCCACCGTGCTGTTAGGGAGGGAGTTCCAGGATTGTGTCCGTGTGGTGTAGGTACACCCACCGTGCTGTTAGGGAGGGAGTTCCAGGATTGTGTCCCGTGTGGTGTAGGTACACCCACCGTGCTGTTAGGGAGGGAGTTCCAGGATTGTGTCTGTGTGGTGTAGGTACACCCACTGTGCTGTTAGGGAGGGAGTTCCAGGATTGTGTCCGTGTGGTGTAGGTACACCCACCGTGCTGTTAGGGAGGGAGTTCCAGGATTGTGTCCGTGTGGTGTAGGTACACCCACCGTGCTGTTAGGGAGGGAGTTCCAGGATTGTGTCCCGTGTGGTGTAGGTACACCCACCGTGCTGTTAGGGAGGGAGTTCCAGGATTGTGTCCGTGTGGTGTAGGTACACCCACCGTGCTGTTAGGGAGGGATTTCCAGGATTGTGTCCCGTGTGGTGTAGGTACACCCACCGTGCTGTTAGGGAGGGAGTTCCAGGATTGTGTCCCGTGTGGTGTAGGTACACCCACCGTGCTGTTAGGGAGGGAGTTCCAGGATTGTGTCCGTGTGGTGTAGGTACACCCACCGTGCTGTTAGGGAGGGAGTTCCAGGATTGTGTCCGTGTGGTGTAGGTACACCCACCGTGCTGTTAGGGAGAGAGTTCCAGGATTGTGTCCGTGTGGTGTAGGTACACCCACCGTGCTGTTAGGGAGGGAGTTCCAGGATTGTGTCCGTGTGGTGTAGGTACACCCACCGTGCTGTTAGGGAGGGAGTTCCAGGATTGTGTCCCCGTGTGGTGTAGGTACACCCACCGTGATGTTAGGGAGGGAGTTCCAGGATTGTGTCCGTGTGGTGTAGGTACACCCACCGTGCTGTTAGGGAGGGAGTTCCAGGATTGTGTCCGTGTGGTGTAGGTATACCCACCGTGCTGTTAGGGAGGGAGTTCCAGGATTGTGTCCCGTGTGGTGTAGGTACACCCACCGTGCTGTTAGGGAGGGAGTTCCAGGATTGTGTCCCGTGTGGTGTAGGTACACCCACCGTGCTGTTAGGGAGGGAGTTCCAGGATTGTGTCCTGTGTGGTGTAGGTACACCCACCGTGCTGTTAGGGAGGGAGTTCCAGGATTGTGTCCGTGTGGTGTAGGTACACCCACCGTGCTGTTAGGGAGGGAGTTCCAGGATTGTGTCCGTGTGGTGTAGGTACACCCACCGTGCTGTTAGGGAGGGAGTTCCAGGATTGTGTCCCGTGTGGTGTAGGTACATCCACCGTGCTGTTAGGGAGGGAGTTCCAGGATTGTGTCCCATGTGGTGTAGGTACACCCACCGTGCTGTTAGGGAGGGAGTTCCAGGATTGTGTCCGTGTGGTGTAGGTACACCCACCGTGCTGTTAGGGAGGGAGTTCCAGGATTGTGTCCCGTGTGGTGTAGGTACACCCACCGTGCTGTTAGGGAGGGAGTTCCAGGATTGTGTCCGTGTGGTGTAGGTACACCCACCGCGCTGTTAGGGAGGGAGTTCCAGGATTGTGTCCCTGTGTGGTGTAGGTACACCCACCGTGCTGTTAGGGAGGGAGTTCCAGGATTGTGTCCCGTGTGGTGTAGGTACACCCACCGTGCTGTTAGGGAGGGAGTTCCAGGATTGTGTCCGTGTGGTGTAGGTACACCCACCGCGCTGTTAGGGAGGGAGTTCCAGGATTGTGTCCCGTGTGGTGTAGGTACACCCACCGTGCTGTTAGGGAGGGAGTTCCAGGATTGTGTCCCGTGTGGTGTAGGTACACCCACCGTGCTGTTAGGGAGGGAGTTCCAGGATTGTGTCCGTGTGGTGTAGGTACACCCACCGTGCTGTTAGGGAGGGAGTTCCAGGATTGTGTCCGTGTGGTGTAGGTACACCCACCGTGCTGTTAGGGAGGGAGCTCCAGGATTGTGTCCCGTGTGGTGTAGGTACACCCACCGTGCTGTTAGGGAGGGAGTTCCAGGATTGTGTCCGTGTGGTGTAGGTACACCCACCGTGCTGTTAGGGAGGGAGTTCCAGGATTGTGTCCGTGTGGTGTAGGTACACCCACCGTGCTGTTAGGGAGAGAGTTCCAGGATTGTGTCCGTGTGGTGTAGGTACACCCACCGTGCTGTTAGGGAGGGAGTTCCAGGATTGTGTCCGTGTGGTGTAGGTACACCCACCGTGCTGTTAGGGAGGGAGTTCCAGGATTGTGTCCCCGTGTGGTGTAGGTACACCCACCGTGCTGTTAGGGAGGGAGTTCCAGGATTGTGTCCGTGTGGTGTAGGTACACCCACCGTGCTGTTAGGGAGGGAGTTCCAGGATTGTGTCCGTGTGGTGTAGGTATACCCACCGTGCTGTTAGGGAGGGAGCTCCAGGATTGTGTCCCGTGTGGTGTAGGTATACCCACCGTGCTGTTAGGGAGGCAGTTCCAGGATTGTGTCCCGTGTGGTGTAGGTACACCCACCGTGCTGTTAGGGAGGGAGTTTCAGGATTGTGTCCGTGTGGTGTAGGTACACCCACCGTGCTGTTAGGGAGGGAGTTCCAGGATTGTGTCCGTGTGGTGTAGGTACACCCACCGTGCTGTTAGGGAGGGAGTTCCAGGATTGTGTCCGTGTGGTGTAGGTACACCCACCGTGCTGTTAGGGAGGGAGTTCCAGGATTGTGTCCGTGTGGTGTAGGTACACCCACCGTGCTGTTAGGGAGGGAGTTCCAGGATTGTGTCCGTGTGGTGTAGGTACACCCACCGCGCTGTTAGGGAGGGAGTTCCAGTATTGTGTCCCGTGTGGTGTAGGTACACCCACCGTGCTGTTAGGGAGGGAGTTCCAGGATTGTGTCCGTGTGGTGTAGGTACACCCACCGTGCTGTTAGGGAGGGAGTTCCAGGATTGTGTCCGTGTGGTGTAGGTACACCCACTGTGCTGTTAGGGAGGGAGTTCCAGGATTGTCCCCGTGTGGTGTAGGTACACCCACCGTGCTGTTAGGGAGGGAGTTCCAGGATTGTGTCCCCGTGTGGTGTAGGTACACCCACCGTGCTGTTAGGGAGGGAGTTCCAGGATTGTGTCCGTGTGGTGTAGGTACACCCACCGTGCTGTTAGGGAGGGAGTTCCAGGATTGTGTCCCGTGTGGTGTAGGTACACCCACCGTGCTGTTAGGGAGGGAGTTCCAGGATTGTGTCCGTGTGGTGTAGGTACACCCACCGTGCTGTTAGGGATGGAGTTCCAGGATTTGGACCCAGCGACAGTGAAGGAACGGCCGATATATTCCCAAGTCGGGATGGTGAGGGGCTCGGAGGGGAACTTGCAGGTGGTGGGTGTTCCCCATGTGTCTGCTGCCCTTGTCCTTCTAGGTGGTAGAGGTGGTGGGTTTGGGCGGTGCTGTCGAAGGAGCCTTGGCGAGTTGCTGCAGTGCATCTTGTAGATGGTACACACACTGCTGCCCCTGTGTACACAACATTAGCAATAATCTCCCACACCCACTTCACCAACCATCTGGGAGCAGATAGTGTCCATCACTCAGTGCCTGTCTCACCCTTGCAAGTGGCCATTTGCAGGATCCATCCGAATGAACAGTGGGACAGAGCTGAGGGTCTGAAGGGTCTGCTCCAGCCTCGACATGTCCTGCTCCGTGCTCCGTAGTTTCATTTAGACTGTGAACTCTGTCTCTTCACATCGGTTAGAGAGTGTGGAGAGGTTGTTAACTGCACAAGGCTCTGTCCCTAGATACAGATGTGATCCTTCGGAGAGCGAGTTTGCTGATTAACAATCATCGTTACAGCATCCATTTCAGGCCAATCAATAGTTAATTACTGATCAGGGTCTCCGCTGGGATTCAGGAGGATTGTAATAATATCCAAACGTGGTTTCCAATTGGCAGTTCAGACAAACACTGAATCTTTATGGTCATTATAGATAGGCGAGCTGCAGTCATGACTGCATAACCCTTTCTTCCACATATTAACCATCTCATGTCCAATAACCTCCACCGACTCTACAAGCGAACCAGGACTTGCCAATTCAACAAGTGAAAGAGAATGGCTCACTCAAGGCTGGTATTGTACGGTCCCTATGTGTCCCAGTGTCAGCTCCTGTACAGTCGGTGTGTGTGTCCCAGTGTCAGCTCCTGTACAGTCGGTGTGTGTGTCCCAGTGTCAGCACCTGTACAGTCTGTGTGTGTGTCCCAGTGCCAGCTCCTGTACAGTCGGTGTGTGTGTCCCAGTGTCAGCACCTGTACAGTCTGTGTGTGTGTCCCAGTGTCAGCTCCTGTACAGTCTGTGTGTGTGTCCCAGTGTCAGCTCTTGTACAGTCGGTGTGTGTGTCCCAGTGTCAGCTCATGTACAGTCTGTCTGTGTGTGTGTCTCAGTGTCAGCTCCTGTACGGTCCGTGTGTGTGTCTCAGTGTCAGCTCCTGTACAGTCTGTCTGTGTGTGTGTCTCAGTGTCAGCTCCTGTACGGTCCGTGTGTGTGTCTCAATGTCAGCTCCTGTACAGTCCGTGTGTGTGTGTCTCAGTGTCAGCTCCTGTACAGCCCGTGTGTGTGTCTCAGTGTCAGCTCCTGTATGGTCCGTGTGTGTGTCCCAGTGTCAGTTCCTGTACGGTCCGTGTGTGTGTCTCAGTGTCAGCTCCTGTACAGTCCGTGTGTGTGTGTCTCAGTGTCAGCTCCTGTACAGCCCGTGTGTGTGTCTCAGTGTCAGCTCCTGTATGGTCCGTGTGTGTGTCTCAGTGCCAGCTCCTGTACAGTCCATGTGTGTGTCTCAGTGTCAGCTCATGTACAGTCTGTCTGTGTGTGTGTCTCAGTGTCAGCTCCTGTACAGTCCGTGTGTGTGTCTCAGTGTCAGCTCCTGTACGGTCTGTGTGTGTGTCTCAGTGTCAGCTCCTGTACAGTCTGTGTGTGTGTCTCAGTGTCAGCTCCTGTACAGTCCGTGTGTTTCTCAGTGTCAGTTACTGTACGGTCCGTGTGTGTGTCTCAGTGTCAGCTCCTGTACAATCACTGTGTGTGTCTCGGTGTCAGCGCCTGTACAATCATTGTGTGTGTGTCAGTGTCAACTCCTGTACAGTCCGTGTGTGTGTCTCAGTGTCATCTCCTTTACGGTCTGTGTGCGTGTCTCAGTGTCAGCTCCAGTACAGACATTGTGTGTGTCTCAGTGTCAGCTCCTGTATGGTCCGTGTGTGTGTCTCAGTGTCAGCTCCTGTACAGTCCGTGTCTGTGTGTCACTGTCATCTCCTGTACGGTCTGTGTGTGTGTCTCAGTGTCAGCTCCTGTATGGTCCGCGCGTGTGTCTCAGTGTCAGCTCCTGTACGGTCCGAGTGCGTGTCTCAGTGTCAGCTCCTGTACAGTCCGTGTGTGTGTCTCAGTGTCAGCTCCAGTACAGTCCGTGTGTGTGTATCTGTGTCAGCACCTGTAAAGTCCGTGTGTGTGTGTGTCAGTGTCAGCTCTTGTACAGTCCGTGTGTGTGTCAGTGTCAGCTCCTGTCCGGTCCGTGTGTGTGTCTCAGTGTCGGCTCCAGGACAGTCTGTGTGTGTGTCTCAGTGTCAGCTCACGTATGGTCCGTGTGTGTGTCTCAGTGTCGGCTCCTGTACAGTCTGTGTGTGTGTCTCAGTGTCAGCTCCTGTACAGTCCGTGTGTGTGTCTCAGTGTCAGCTCCTCTACAGCCCGTGTGTGTGTCTCAGTGTCAGTTCCTGTACAGTCCGTGTGTGTGTCTCTGTGTCAGCTCCTGTACTGTCCGTGTGTGTGTCTCAGTGTCAGCTCCTGTACAGTCTGTGTGTGTGTCTCAGTGTCAGCTCCTGTACAGTCCGTGAGTGTGTCTCAGTGTCAGCTCCTGTACATTCCGTGTGTGTGTCTCAGTGTCAGCTCCTGTACTATCTGTGTGTGTGTCTCAGTGTCAGCTCCTGTACAGTCGGTGTGTGTGTCTCAGTGACAGCTCCTGTACAGTCCGTGTGTGTGTCTCAGTGTCAGCTCCTGTACTATCTGTGTGTGTGTCTCAGTGTCAGCTCCTGTACAGTCTGTGTGTGTGTCTCAGTGTCAGCTCCTGTACCGTCCGTGTGTGTGTCTCAGTGTCAGCTCCTGTACAATCACTGTGTGTGTAACAGTGTCAGTACCTGTACAATCACTGTGTGTGTCTCAGTGTCAGCTCCTGTACAATCACTGTGTGTGTCTCAGTGTCAGCTCCTGTACAATCACTGTGTGTGTCTCAGTGTCAGCTCCTGTACAATCACTGTGTGTGTCTCAGTGTCAGCTCCTGTACAATCACTGTGTGTGCCTCAGTGTCAGCTCCTGTACAATCACTGTGTGTGTCTCAGTGTCAGCTCCTGTACGGACCGTGTGTGTGTCTCAGTGTCAGCTCCTGTACAATCAATGTGTGTGTCTCAGTGTCAGCACCTGTACAATCACTGTGTGTGTGTCTCAGTGTCAGTTCCTGTACAATCACTGTGTGTGCCTCAGTGTCAGCTCCTGTACAATCACTGTGTGTGTCTCAGTGTCAGCTCCTGTACGGACCGTGTGTGTGTCTCAGTGTCAGCTCCTGTACAATCAATGTGTGTGTCTCAGTGTCAGCTCCTGTACAATCACTGTGTGTCTCAGTGTCAGCTCCTGTACAGTGTGTGTGTGTCTCAGTGTCAGTTCCTGTACAATCACTGTGTGTGTCTCAGTGTCAGCTCCTGTACAATCACTGTGTGTGTCTCAGTGTCAGCTCCTATACAATCACTGTGTGTGTCTCAGTGTCAGCTCCTGTACGGTCCATGTGTGTGTCTCAGTGTCAGCTCCTGTACGGTCCGTGTGTGCATCTCAGTGTCAGCTCCTGTACAGCCCGTGTGTGTGTCTCAGTGTCAGCTCCTGTACAATCAGTGTGTGTGTATCAGTGTCAGCTCTTGTACAGTCCGTGTGTGTGTCTCAGTGTCAGCTCCTGTACAATCAGTGTGTGTGGATCAATGTCAGTTCTTGTACAGTCCGTGTGTGTGTCTGTGTCAGCTCCTGTACAATCCGTGTGTGTGTATCAGTGTCAGCTCCTGTACAGCCCGTGTGTGTGTCTCAGTGTCAGCTCCTGTACAGCCCGTGTGTGTGTCTCAGTGTCAGCTCCTGTACAGCCCGTGCGTGTGTGTCAGTGTCAGCTCCTGTACAATCAGTGTGTGTGTCTCAGTGTCAGCTCCTGTACAGTCCGTGTGTGTGTCTTAATGTCAGCTCCTGTACGGTCCATGTGTGTGTCTCAGTGTCAGCTCCTGTACTGTCCGTGTGTGTGTCTCAGTGTCAGCTCCTGTACAGTCCGTGTGTGTGTGTCTCAGTGTCAGCTCCTGTACAGCCCGTGTGTGTGTCTCAGTGTCAGCTCCTGTACGGTCCGTGTGTGTGTCTCAGTGCCAGCTCCTGTACAGTCCGTGTGTGTGTCTCTGTGTCAGCTCATGTACAGTCTGTCTGTGTGTGTGTCTCAGTGTCAGCTCCTGTACAGTCCGTGTGTGTGTCTCAGTGTCAGCTCCTGTACAGTCCGTGTGTGTGTCTCAGTGTCAGCTCCTGTACGGTCCGTGTGTGTGTCTCAGTGTCAGCTCCTGTACGGTCCGTGTGTGTGTCTCAGTGTCAGCTCTTGTACAGTCTGTGTGTGTGTCTCAGTGTCAGCTCCTGTACGGTCCGTGTGTGAGTCTCAGTGTCAGCTCCTGTACCATCCGTGTGTGTGTTTCAGTGTCAGCTCCTCTACGCTCCTTGTGTGTGTCTCAGTGTCAGCGCCTGTACAGTCTGTGTGTATGTCTCAGTGTCAGCTCCTGTACAGTCTGTGTGTGTGTCTCAGTGACAGCTCCTGTACAGTCCGTGTGTGTGTCTCAGTGTCAGCTCCTGTGGTCCGTGTGTGTGTCTCAGTGTCAGCTCCTGTGCAGTCCGTGTGTGTGTCTCAGTGTCAGCTCCTGTACAGTCCGTGTGTTTCTCAGTGTCAGCTCCTGTACAGTCCGTGTGTTTCTCAGTGTCAGTTACTGTACGGTCCGTGTGTGTGTCTCAGTGTCAGCTCCTGTACAGTCCGTGTGTTTCTCAGTGTCAGCTCCTGTAAAGTCCGTGTGTGTGTCTCAGTGTCAGCTCCTGTACAATCACTGTGTGTGTCTCGGTGTCAGCGCCTGTACAATCATTGTGTGTGTGTCAGTGTCAACTCCTGTATGGTCCGTGTGTGTGTCTCAGTGTTAGCTCCTGTACAGTCTGTGTGTGTGTCTCAGTGTCAGCTCCTGTACAGTCCGTGTGTGTGTCTCAGTGTCAGCTCCTGTACTGTCTGTGTGTGTGTCTCAGTGTCAGCTCCTGTACTGTCTGTGTGTGTGTCTCAGTGTCAGCTCCTGTATGGTCCATGTGTGTGTCTCATTGTCAGCTCCTGTAACTGTCTGTTTGTGTGTCTCAGTGTCAGCTCCTGTACTTTCTGTGTGTGTGTCTCAGTGCCAGCTCCTGTACAGTCCATGTGTGTGTGTCAGTGTCAGATCCTGCACTGTCCGTGTGTGTGTCTCATTGTCAGATCCTGCACTGTCCGTGTGTGTGTCTCAGTGTCAGCTCCTGTACGATCTGTGTGTGTGTCTCAGTGTCAGCTCCTGTACAGTCCATGTGTGTGTCTCACTGTCAGCTCCTGTACAGTCAGCGTCTGTGTCCCATTGTCAGCTCCTGTACACTCTGTATGTGTGTCTCAGTGACGGCTCCTGTACGGTCTGCGTGTGTGTCTCAATGTCAGCTCCTGTACAGTACAGTTGTGTGTCTCAGTGTCAGCTCCTATACATTCCGTGTGTGCGTGTTACTCAGTGTCAGCTCCTGTACGGTCTGTATATGTGTCTCAGTGTCAGCTCCTGTACAGTCTGTGTCTGTGTCTCAGTGTCAGCTCAAGTACTGTCCGTGTGTGTATCTCAGTGACAGCTCCTGTACAGTCTGTGTGTGTGTCTCAGTGTCTGCTCCTGTACGGTCCGTGTGTGTCTCTCAGTTCAGCTCCTGTACAGTCCATGTCTGTGTCTCAGTGTCAGTTCCTGTACAGTCCATGTGTGTGTCACAGTGTCAGCTCCTGTACTATCCGTGTGTGATTGTCAATGTCATCTCCTGCATTGTCCGTGTGTGTGTGACTCAGTTTCAGCTCTTGACGGTCCATATGTCTGTCCCAGTTTCAGTTCCTGTACTGTCCATGTGAATCTCAGCGTCAGCTCCTGTACGATTCGTGTGTGTGTCTCAGTGTCAGCTCCTGTACGGTCTGTGTGTGTGTTTCAGTGTCAGCTCCTGTACGGTCTGTGTATGTGTCTCAGTGTCAGCTCCTGTACAGTCTGTGTCAGTGATTCAGTGTCAGCTCCTGTACAGTCCGTGTGTGTGTCTCAGTGTCAGCTCCTGTACAGTCCGAGTGTGTGTCTCAGTGTCAGCTCCTGTATGGTCTGTGTATGTGTCTCAGAGTCAGCTCCTGTACTGTCCGTGTGTGTGTCTCAGTGTCAGCTCCTGTACAGTCCGTGTGTGTGTCTCAGTGACAACTACTGTACAGTCCGCGTGTGTGTCTCAGTGTCAGCTCCTGTACTCTCCGTGTGTGTGTCTCAGTTACATCTCCTGTAGAGTCCGTGTGTGTGTCTCAGTGTCAGCTCCTGTACAGTCCGTGTGCGTGTCTCAGTGT
This sequence comes from Isurus oxyrinchus, assembly GCA_026770705.1. Taxonomy (NCBI): domain Eukaryota; kingdom Metazoa; phylum Chordata; class Chondrichthyes; order Lamniformes; family Lamnidae; genus Isurus; species Isurus oxyrinchus. Next base: position 86,038 of record JANJGN010001311.1, read on the forward strand.
CAGCTCCTGTACAGTCCGTGTCTGTGTCTCAGTGTCAGCTCCTGTACTTTCCGTGTGTGTGTCTCAGTGTCAGCTCCTGTATGGTCCGTGTGTGTGTCTCAGTGTCAGTTCCTGTACAGTCCGTGTCTGTGTGTCACTGTCATCTCCTGTACGGTCTGTGTGCGTGTCTCAGTGTCAGCTCCTGTACAGTCCGTGTGTGTGTCTCAGTGTCAGCTCCTGTACGGTCCATCTGTGTGTCTCAGTGTCAGCTCCTGTATGGTCCGCGCGTGTGTCTCAGTGTCAGCTCCTGTATGGTCCGAGTGCGTGTCTCAGTGTCAGCTCCTGTACAGTCCGTGTGTGTGTCCCAGTGTCAGCTCCAGTACAGTCCGTGTGTGTGTATCTGTGTCAGCACCTGTAAAGTCCGTGTGTGTGTGTGTCAGTGTCAGCTCTTGTACAGTCCGTGTGTGTGTCAGTGTCAGCTCCTGTCCGGTCCGTGTGTGTGTCTCAGTGTCGGCTCCAGGACAGTCTGTGTGTGTGTCTCAGTGTCAGCTCACGTATGGTCCGTGTGTGTGTCTAAGTGTCGGCTCCTGTACAGTCTGTGTGTGTGTCTCAGTGTCAGCTCCTGTACAGTCCGTGTGTGTGTCTCAGTGTCAGCTCCTCTACAGCCCGTGTGTGTGTCTCAGTGTCAGTTCCTGTACAGTCCGTGTGTGTGTCTCTGTGTCAGCTCCTGTACGGTCCGTGTGTGTGTCTCAGTGTCAGCTCCTGTACAGTCTGTGTGTGTGTCTCAGTGTCAGCTCCTGTACAGTCCGTGTGTGTGTCTCAGTGTCAGCTCCTGTACATTCCGTGTGTGTGTCTCAGTGTCAGCTCCTGTACTATCTGTGTGTGTGTCTCAGTGTCAGTTCCTGTACAGTCTGTGTGTGTGTCTCAGTGTCAGCTCCTGTACCGTCCGTGTGTGTGTCTCAGTGTCAGCTCCTGTACAATCACTGTGTGTGTCTCAGTGTCAGCTCCTGTACAATCAATGTGTGTGTCTCAGTGTCAGCTCCTGTACAATCACTGTGTGTGTATCAGTGTCAGCTCCTGTACAATCACTGTGTGTGTCTCAGTGTCAGCACCTGTACAATCACTGTGTGTGTCTCAGTGTCAGCACCTGTACAATCACTGTGTGTGTGTCTCAGTGTCAGTTCCTGTACAATCACTGTGTGTGTCTCAGTGTCAGCTCCTGTACGGTCCGTGTGTGTGTGTCTCAGTGTCAGCTCCTGTACGGTCTGTGTATGTATGTCAGTGTCAGCTCCTGTATGGTCTGTGTGTGTGTCTCAGTGTCAGCTCCTGTACAGTCCATGTGTGTGTCTCAGTGTCAGCTCCTGTACGGTCTGTGTATGTATGTCAGTGTCAGCTCCTGTACGGTCCGTGTGTGCGTCTCAGTGACAGCTCCTGTACAGTCTGTGTGTGTGTCTCAATGTCATCTCCTGTACAGTCCGTGTGTGTGTCTCAGTGTCAGCTCCTGTACGGTCCGTGTGTGCATCTCAGTGTCAGCTCCTGTACAGCCCGTGTGTGTGTCTCAGTGTCAGCTCCTGTACAGCCCGTATGTGTGTATCAGTGTCAGCTCTTGTACAGTCCGTGTGTGTGTCTCAGTGTCAGCTCCTGTACAGTCCGTGTGTGTGTCTTAATGTCAGCTCCTGTACAGTCCGTGTGTGTGTCAGTGTCAGCTCCTGTACAATCAGTGTGTGTGTCTCAGTGTCAGCTCCTGTACAGTCCGTGTGTGTGTCTTAATGTCAGCTCCTGTACGGTCCATGTGTGTGTCTCAGTGTCAGCTCCTGTATGGTCTGTGTATGTATCTCAGTGTCAGCTCCTGTACGGTCCGTGTGTGTGTGTCTCAGTGTCAGCTCCTGTACAGTCCGTGTGTGTGTCTCAGTGTCAGCTCCTGGACAGTCCGTGTGTGTGTCTCAGTGTCAGCTCCTGTACAGTCCGTGTGTGTGTCTCAGTGTCAGCTCCTGTACGGTCCGTGTGTGTGTCTCAGTGTCAGCTCCTGTACTGTCTGTGTGTGTGTCTCAGTGTCACCTCCTGTACTGTCTGTGTGTGTGTCTCAGTGTCAGCTCCTGTATGGTCCATGTGTGTGTCTCATTGTCAGCTCCTGTACGGTCCGTGTGTGTGTCTCAGTGTCAGCTCCTGTACAGTCCATGTGTGTGTGTCAGTGTCAGATCCTGCACTGTCCGTGTGTGTGTCTCATTGTCAGATCCTGCACTGTCCGTGTGTGTGTCTCAGTGTCAGCTCCTGTACGATCTGTGTGTGTTTCTCACTGTCAGCTCCTGTACAGTCAGCGTCTGTGTCCCATTGTCAGCTCCTGTACACTCTGTATGTGTGTCTCAGTGACGGCTCCTGTACGGTCTGCGTGTGTGTCTCAATGTCAGCTCCTGTACAGTACAGTTGTGTGTCTCAGTGTCAGCTCCTATACATTCCGTGTGTGCGTGTTACTCAGTGTCAGCTGCTGTATGGTCCCTGTGTGTGTGTCTCAGTGTCAGCTCCTGTACGGTCTGTCTATGTGTCTCAGTGTCAGCTCCTGTACAGTCTGTGTCTGTGTCTCAGTGTCAGCTCAAGTACTGTCCGTGTGTGTATCTCAGTGACAGCTCCTGTACGCTCCGTGTGTGTGTCTCAGTGTCTGCTCCTGTACAGTCCGTGTGTGTCTCTCAGTTCAGCTCCTGTACAGTCCGTGTCTGTGTCTCAGTGTCAGTTCCTGTACAGTCCATGTGTGTGTCACAGTGTCAGCTCCTGTACTATCCGTGTGTGATTGTCAATGTCATCTCCTGCATTGTCCGTGTGTGTGTGACTCAGTTTCAGCTCTTGACGGTCCATATGTCTGTCCCAGTTTCAGTTCCTGTACTGTCCATGTGAATCTCAGCGTCAGCTCCTGTACGATTCGTGTGTGTGTCTCAGTGTCAGCTCCTGTACGGTCTGTGTGTGTGTTTCAGTGTCAGCTCCTGTACGGTCCGTGTGTGTGTCTCAGTGTCAGCTCCTGTACAGTCCGTGTGTGTGTCTCAGTGTCAGCTCCTGTACGGTCTGTGTATGTGTCTCAGTGTCAGCTCCTGTACAGTCTGTGTCAGTGATTCAGTGTCAGCTCAAGTACAGTCCGTGTGTGTGTCTCAGTGTCAGCTCCTGTACAGTCCGTGTGTGTGTCTCAGTGTCAGCTCCTGTACGGTCTGTGTGTGTTTCTCAGTGTGAGCTCCTGTACGGTCCCTGTGTGTGTCTCAGTGTCAGCTCCTGTACGGTCCATGTGTGTGTCTCAGTGTGAGCTCCTGTACAGTCCGTGTGTGTGTCTCAGTGTCAGCTCCTGTATGGTCTGTGTATGTGTCTCAGAGTCAGCTCCTGTACAGTCTGTGTCAGTGTCTCAGTGTCAGCTCCTGTACAGTCCGTGTGTGTGTCTCAGTGACAACTACTGTACAGTCCGCGTGTGTGTCTCAGTGTCAGCTCCTGTACTCTCCGTGTGTGTGTCTCAGTTACATCTCCTGTAGAGTCCGTGTGTGTGTCTCAGTGTCAGCTCCTGTACAGTCCGTGTCTGTGTCTCAGTGTCAGCTCCTGTACTTTCCGTGTGTATGTCTCAGTATCAGCTCCTGTACAGTCCATGTGTGTGTCTCAGTGTTAGCTCCTGTACTGTCCCTGTGTGTGTCTCAATGTCATCTCCTGTATTGTCCGTGTGTGTGTCTCATTGTCAGCTCCTGTACAATCACTGTGTGTGTGTGTCTCAGTGTCAGCTCCTGTACAGTCCGTGTGTGTGTCTCAGTGTCAGCTCCTGTACAATCACTGTGTGTGTGTGTCTCAGTGTCAGCTCCTGTACAGTCTGTGTGTGTGTCTCAGTGTCAGCTCCTGTAAAGTCCGTGTGTGTGTCTCAGTGTCAGCTCCTGTACGCTCCGTGTGTGTTTCACAGTGTCAGCTCCTGTACGCTCCGTGTGTGTTTCACAGTGTCAGCTCCTGTACGGTCCGTTTGTGTGTCTCAGTGTCAGCTCCTGGACAATCACTGTGTGTGTGTCTCAGTGTCAGCTCCTGTACTGTCCGTGTGTGTGTCTCAGTGTCAGCTCCTGTACTGTCCGTGTGTGTGTCTCAGTGTCAGCTCAAGTACTGTCCGTGTGTGTATCTCAGTGACAGCTCCTGTACAGTCTGTGTGTGTGTCTCAGTGTCTGCTCCTGTACGGTCCGTGTGTGTCTCTCAGTTCAGCTCCTGTACAGTCCGTGTCTGTGTCTCAGTGTCAGTTCCTGTACAGTCCATGTGTGTGTCACAGTGTCAGCTCCTGTACTATCCGTGTGTGATTGTCAATGTCATCTCCTGCATTGTCCGTGTGTGTGTGACTCAGTTTCAGCTCTTGACGGTCCATATGTCTGTCCCAGTTTCAGTTCCTGTACTGTCCATGTGAATCTCAGCGTCAGCTCCTGTACGATTCGTGTGTGTGTCTCAGTGTCAGCTCCTGTACGGTCCTTGTGTGTGTCTCAGTGTCAGCTCCTGTACGGTCCGTGTGTGTGTTTCAGTGTCAGCTCCTGTACTGTCCGTGTGTGTGTCTCAGTGTCAGCTCCTGTAAAGTCCGTGTGTGTGTTTCAGTGTCAGCTCCTGTACGGTCTGTGTATGTGTCTCAGTGTCAGCTCCTGTACGGTCCGTGTGTGTGTCTCAGTGTCAGCTCCTGTACTGTCCGTGTGTGTGTCTCAGTGTCAGCTCCTGTACTGTCCGTGTGTGTGTCTCAGTGTCAGCTCCTGTACGGTCTACGTGTGTGTGTCTCAGTGTCAGCTCCTGTACTGTCCGTGTGTGTGTCTCAGTGTCAGCTCCTGTACAGTCCGTGTGTGTGTCTCAGTGTCAGCTCCTGTACGGTCTACGTGTGTCTCAGTGTCAGCTCCTGTACAGTCCGTGTGTGTGTCCCATTGTCAGCTCCTGTACGGTCCGTGTGTGTGTCTCAGTGTCATATCCTGTAAGGTCCGTGTGTGTGTATCAGTGTCAGCTCCTGTACAGTCCGTGTGTGTGTCTCAGTGTCAGCTCCGGTATGGACCGTGTGTGTGTCTCAGTGTCAGCTCCTGTACGGTCTGTGTGTGTGTCTCAGTGTCAGCTCCTGTACAGTCCGTGTGTGTGTCTCAGTGTCAGCTCCGGTATGGACCGTGTGTGAATCTCAGTGTCAGCTCCTGTACAGTCCGTGTGTGTGACTCAGTGTCAGCGCCTGTACGGTCTACGTGTGTCTCAGTGTCAGCTCCTGTACGGTCTACGTGTGTCTCAGTGTCAGCTCCTGTACAGTCCGTGTGTGTGTCTCAGTGTCAGCTCCTGTACAATCCGTGTGTGTGTCTCAGTGTCAGCTCCTGTACAGTCCGTCTGTGTGTCTCAGTGTCAGCTCCTGTACGCTCCATGTGTGTGTCTCAGTATCAGCTCCTGTACGGTCCGTGTGTGTGTCTCAGAGTCAGTTCCTGTACAGTCCGTGTCTGTGTCTCAGTGTCAGCTCCTGTACAATCACTGTGTGTGTCTCAGTGTCAGCTCCTGTACAATCACTGTGTGTGTCTCAGTGTCAGCTCCTGTACGGTCTGTGTGTGTGTTTCAGTGTCAGCTCCTGTACGGTCTGTGTATGTGTCTCAGTGTCAGCTCCTGTACAGTCTGTGTCAGTGATTCAGTGTCAGCTCAAGTACAGTCCGTGTGTGTGTCTCAGTGTCAGCTCCTGTACAGTCCGTGTGTGTGTCTCAGTGTCAGCTCCTGTACAGTCTGTGTGTGTGTCTCAGTGTCAGCTCCTGTACGGTCTGTGTGTGTTTCTCAGTGTGAGCTCCTGTACGGTCCCTGTGTGTGTCTCAGTGTCAGCTCCTGTACAGTCCGTGTGTGTGTCTCAGTGTCAGCTCCTGTACAGTCCGTGTGTGTGTCTCAGTGTCAGCTCCTGTATGGTCTGTGTATGTGTCTCAGAGTCAGCTCCTGTACAGTCTGTGTCAGTGTCTCAGTGTCAGCTCCTGTACAGTCCGTGTGTGTGTCTCAGTGACAACTACTGTACAGTCCGCGTGTGTGTCTCAGTGTCAGCTCCTGTACTCTCCGTGTGTGTGTCTCAGTTACATCTCCTGTAGAGTCCGTGTGTGTGTCTCAGTGTCAGCTCCTGTACAGTCCGTGTGTGTGTCTCAGTGTCAGCTCCTGTACATTCACTGTGTGTGTCTCAGTGTCAGCTCCTGTACAGTCCGTGTCTGTGTCTCAGTGTCAGCTCCTGTACTTTCCGTGTGTGTGTCTCAGTATCAGCTCCTGTACAGTCCATGTGTGTGTCTCAGTGTTAGCTCCTGTACTGTCCCTGTGTGTGTCTCAATGTCATCTCCTGTATTGTCCGTGTGTGTGTCTCATTGTCAGCTCCTGTACAATAACTGTGTGTGTGTGTCTCAGTGTCAGCTCCTGTACAATCACTGTGTGTGTGTGTCTCAGTGTCAGCTCCTGTACAGTCCGTGTGTGTGTCTCAGTGTCAGCTCCTGTACAATCACTGTGTGTGTGTGTCTCAGTGTCAGCTCCTGTACAGTCTGTGTGTGTGTCTCAGTGTCAGCTCCTGTAAAGTCCGTGTGTGTGTCTCAGTGTCAGCTCCTGTACGCTCCGTGTGTGTTTCACAGTGTCAGCTCCTGTACGCTCCGTGTGTGTTTCACAGTGTCAGCTCCTGGACGCTCCGTGTGTGTTTCACAGTGTCAGCTCCTGTACGGTCCGTTTGTGTGTCTCAGTGTCAGCTCCTGTACAATCACTGTGTGTCTCAGTGTCAGCTCCTGTACAATCACAGTGTGTCTCAGTGTCAGCTCCTGTACTGTCCGTGTGTGTGTCTCAGTGTCAGCTCCTGTACTGTCCGTGTGTGTGTCTCAGTGTCAGCTCAAGTACTGTCCGTGTGTGTATCTCAGTGACAGCTCCTGTACAGTCTGTGTGTGTGTCTCAGTGTCTGCTCCTGTACGGTCCGTGTGTGTCTCTCAGTTCAGCTCCTGTACAGTCCGTGTCTGTGTCTCAGTGTCAGTTCCTGTACAGTCCATGTGTGTGTCACAGTGTCAGCTCCTGTACTATCCGTGTGTGATTGTCAATGTCATCTCCTGCATTGTCCGTGTGTGTGTGACTCAGTTTCAGCTCTTGACGGTCCATATGTCTGTCCCAGTTTCAGTTCCTGTACTGTCCATGTGAATCTCAGCGTCAGCTCCTGTATGATCCGTGTGTGTGTCTCAGTGTCAGCTCCTGTACGGTCCTTGTGTGTGTCTCAGTGTCAGCTCCTGTACGGTCCGTGTGTGTGTTTCAGTGTCAGCTCCTGTACAGTCCGTGTGTGTGTCTCAGTGTCAGCTCCTGTACAATCCGTGTGTGTGTCTCAGTGTCAGCTCCTGTACTGTCCGTGTGTGTGTCTCAGTGTCAGCTCCTGTACAATCCGTGTATGTGTCTCAGTGTCAGCTCATGTACAGTCTGTGTCAGTGATTCAGTGTCAGCTCAAGTACAGTCCGTGTGTGTGTCTCAGTGTCAGCTCCTGTACAGTCCGTGTGTGTGTCTCAGTGTCAGCTCCTGTACGGTCTGTGTGTGTTTCTCAGTGTGAGCTCCTGTACGGTCCCTGTGTGTGTCTCAGTGTCAGCTCCTGTACAGTCCGTGTGTGTGTCTCAGTGTCAGCTCCTGTACAGTCCGTGTGTGTGTCTCAGTGTCAGCTCCTGTATGGTCTGTGTATGTGTCTCAGAGTCAGCTCCTGTACAGTCCGTGTGTGTGTCTCAGTGTCAGCTCCTGTACAGTCCGCGTGTGTGTCTCAGTGTCAGCTCCTGTACTCTCCGTGTGTGTGTCTCAGTTACATCTCCTGTACGGTCTGTGTATGTGTCTCAGTGTCAGCTCCTGTACTGTCTGTGTGTGTGTCTCAGTGTCAGCTCCTGTACAGTCCGTGTGTGTGTCTCAGTGTCAGCTCCTGTACGGTCTGTGTGTGTGTCTCAGTGTCAGCTCCTGTACAGTCCGTGTCTGTGTCTCAGTGTCAGCTCCTGTACAGTCCGTGTGTGTGTCTCAATGTCATCTCCTTTCTTGTCCGTGTGTGTGTCTCAGTGTCAGCTACAGTACAGTCCGTGTATGTGCCTCAGTGTCATCTCCTGTGCGGTCTGTGTGTGTGTCTCAGTGTCAGCTCCTGTACTGTCTGTGTGTGTGTCTCAGTGTCAGCTCCTGTACAGTCCGTGTGTGTGTCTCAGTGTCAGCTCCTGTACAGTCCGTGTGTGTGTCTCAGTGTCAGCTCCTGTAAAGTCCGTGTGTGTGTCTCAGTGTCAGCTCCTGTACGCTCCGTGTGTGTTTCACAGTGTCAGCTCCTGGACGCTCCGTGTGTGTTTCACAGTGTCAGCTCCTGTACGGTCCGTTTGTGTGTCTCAGTGTCAGCTCCTGTACGCTCCGTGTGTGTGTCTCAGTGTCAGCTCCTGTACGGTCCGTGTGTGTGTCTCAGTGTCAGCTCCTGTACAGTCCGTGTGTGTGTCTCAGTGTCAGCTCCTGTACGGTCCATGTGTGTGTCTCAGTGTCAGCTCCTGTACAGTCCGTGTGTGTGTCTCAGTGTCAGCTCCTGTACAGTCCGTGTGTGTGTCTCAGTGTCAGCTCCTGTACGGTCCGTTTGTGTGTCTCAGTGTCAGCTCCTGTACAATCACTGTGTGTCTCAGTGTCAGCTCCTGTACAATCACTGTGTGTGTGTCTCAGTGTCAGCTCCTGTACTGTCCGTGTGTGTGTCTCAGTGTCAGCTCCTGTACGGTCCGTTTGTGTATCTCAGTGAAAGCTCCTGTACAGTCTTTGTGTGTGTCTCATTATCAGCTCCTGTACAATCCGTGTGTGTGTCTCAGTGTCAGCTCCTGTACAGTCCGTGTGTGTGTCTCAGTGTCAGCTCCTGTAAAGTCCGTGTGTGTGTCTCAGTGTCAGCTCCTGTACAGTCCGTGTGTGTGTCTCAGTGTCAGCTCCTGTACGGTCTACGTGTGTGTGTCTCAGTGTCAGCTCCTGTAAAGTCCGTGTGTGTGTCTCAGTGTCAGCTCCTGTACGGTCCGTGTGTGTGTCTCAGTGTCAGCTCCTGTAAAGTCCGTGTGTGTGTCTCAGTGTCAGCTCCTGTACAGTCCGTGTGTGTGTCTCAGTGTCAGCTCCTGTACGGTCTACGTGTGTGTGTCTCAGTGTCAGCTCCTGTACAGTCCGTGTGTGTGTCTCAGTGTCAGCTCCTGTACGGTCTACGTGTGTCTCAGTGTCATTTCCTGTACAGTCCGTGTGTGTGTCTCAGTGTCAGCTCCTGTACAGTCCGTGTGTGTGTCTCAGTGTCAGCTTCTGTATGGACCGTGTGTGTGTCTCAGTGTCAGCTCCTGTGCAGTCCGTGTGTGTGTCTCAGAGTCAGTTCCTGTACAGTCCGTGTGTGTGTCTCAGTGTCAGCTCCTGTACAATCACTGTGTGTGTCTCAGTGTCTGTTCCTGTACAGTCCGTGTGTGTGTCTCATTGTCAGCTCCGGTATGGACCGTGTGTGTGTCTCAGTGTCAGCTCCTGTACGGTCTGTGTGTGTGTCTCAGTGTCAGCTCCTGTACGGTCCGTGTGTGTGTCTCAGTGTCAGCTCCTGTACAATCACTGTGTGTGTCTCAGTGTCAGCTCCTGTACAGTCCGTGTCTGTGTCTCTGTGTCTGCTCCTGTACAATCACTGTGTGTTTCTCAGTGTCAGCTCCTGTACAGTCCGTGTGTGTGTCTCAGTGTCTGTTCCTGTACAGTCCGTGTGTGTGTCTCAGTGTCAGCTCCTGTACAGTCCGTGTCTGTGTCTCTGTGTCTGCTCCTGTACAATCACTGTGTGTTTCTCAGTGTCAGCTCCTGTACAGTCCGTGTGTGTGTCTCAGTGTCTGTTCCTGTACAGTCCATGTGTGTGTCTCAGTGTCAGCTCCTCTACAGTCCATGTGTGTGTCTCATTGTCAGCTCCTGTACGGTCTGTGTGTGTGTCTCAGTGTCAGCTCCTGTACGGTCCGTGTGTGTGTCACAGTGTCAGCACCTGTACGGTCTGTGTGTGTGTCTCAGTGTCAGCTCCTGTACAGTCCATGTGTGTGTCTCAGTGTCAGCTCCTGTACGCTCCGTGTGTGTGTCTCAGTGTCAGCTCCTGTACTGTCCGTGTGTGTGCCTCAGTGTCAGCTCCTGTATGCTCCGTGTGTGTCTCAGTGTCAGCTCCTGTACGCTCCGTGTGTGTGTCTCAGTGTCAGCTCCTGTACAGTCCATGTGTGTGTCTCAGTGTCAGCTCCTGTACAGTCCGTGTGTGTGACTCAGTGTCAGCTCCTGTACAGTCCGTGTGTGTGTCTCAGTGTCAGCTCCTGTACAGTCTGTGTGTGTGTCTCAGTGTCAGCTCCTGTACAGTCCGTGTGTGTGTCTCAGTGTTAGCTCCTGTACAGTCTGTGTGTGTGTCTCAGTGTCAGCTCCTGTACAGTCTGTGTGTGTGTCTCAGTGTCAGCTCCTGTACGGTCTGTGTGTGTGTCTCAGTGTCAGCTCCTGTACAGTCCATGTGTGTGTCTCAGTGTCAGCTCCTCTACAGCCCGTGTGTGTGTCTCAGTGTCAGCTCCTGTAGGTCCGTGTGTGTGTCTCAGTGTCAGCTCCTGTTCTGTCCATGTGTGTGTCTCAGTGTCAGCTCCTGTACGCTCCGTGTGTGTGTCTCAGTGTCAGCTCCTGTACGGTCCGTGTGTGTGTCTCAGTGTCAGCTCCTGTACAGTCCGTGTGTGTGTCTCTGTGTCAGCTCCTGTACGCTCCGTGTGTGTGTCTCAGTGTCAGCTCCTGTATGGTCCATGTGTGTGTGTCTCAGTGTCAGCTCCTGTACAATAACTGTGTGTGAGTCACTGTCAGCTCCTGTACAATCACTGTGTGTGTGTGTCTCAGTGTCAGCTCCTGTACAGTCCGTGTGTGTGTCTCAGTGTCAGCTCCTGTAAAGTCCGTGTGTGTGTCTCAGTGTCAGCTCCTGTACGCTCCGTGTGTGTGTCTCAGTGTCAGCTCCTGTACGCTCCGTGTGTGTTTCACGGTGTCAGCTCCTGTACGCTCCGTCTGTGTTTCACAGTGTCAGCTCCTGGACGCTCCATGTGTGTTTCACAGTGTCAGCTCCTGTATGGTCCGTTTGTGTGTCTCAGTGTCGTCTCATGTACAGTCCATGTCTGTGTCTCAATGTCAGCTCCTGTACTGTCCGTTTGTGTGTCTCAGAGTCAGCTCCTGTATGCTCCGTGTGTGTCTCAGTGTCAGCTCCTGTACAATCTGTGTGTGTGTCTCAGTGTCAGCTCCTGTACGCTCCGTGTGTTTCTGAGTGTCTGCTCCTGTACTGTCCGTGTGTGTGTCTCAGTGTCAGCTCCTGTACAGTCTGTGTGTGTGTCTCATTGTCAGCTCCTGTAGAGTCCGTGTGTGTGTCTCAGTGTCACCTCCTGTATGGACCGTGTGTGTGTCTCAGTGTCAGCTCCTGTAAAGTCCGTGTGTGTGTCTCAGTGTCAGCTCCTGTACAATCACTGTGTGTGTGTGTCTCAGTGTCAGCTCCTGTACAGTCCGTGTTTGTGTCTCAGTGTCAGCTCCTGTACAATTACTGTGTGTGTGTGTCTCAGTGTCAGTTCCTGTAAAGTCCATGTGTGTGTCACAGTGTCAGCTCCTGTACTATCCGTGTGTGATTGTCAATGTCATCTCCTGCATTGTCCGTGTGTGTGTGACTCAGTTTCAGCTCTTGACGGTCCATATGTCTGTCCCAGTTTCAGTTCCTGTACTGTCCATGTGAATCTCAGCGTCAGCTCCTGTATGATCCGTGTGTGTGTCTCAGTGTCAGCTCCTGTACGGTCCTTGTGTGTGTCTCAGTGTCAGCTCCTGTACGGTCCGTGTGTGTGTTTCAGTGTCAGCTCCTGTACGGTCTGTGTATGTGTCTCAGTGTCAGCTCATGTACAGTCTGTGTCAGTGATTCAGTGTCAGCTCAAGTACAGTCCGTGTGTGTGTCTCAGTGTCAGCTCCTGTACAGTCCGTGTGTGTGTCTCAGTGTCAGCTCCTGTACAGTCCATGTGTGTGTCTCAGTGTCAGCTCCTGTACAGTCCATGTGTGTGTCTCAGTGTCAGCTCCTCTACTGTCCGTGTGTGTGTCTCAGTGTCAGCTCCTGTACAATCACAGTGTGTGTATCAGTGTCAGCTCCTGTACAGTCTGTGTGTGTGTCTCAGTGTCAGCTCCTGTACAATCACTGTGTGTGTGTCTCAGTGTCAGCTCCTGTACAATCACTGTGTGTGTCTCAATGTCAGCTCCTGTACAGTCCGTGTGTGTGTCTCAGTGTCAGCTCCTGTACAATCACTGTGTGTGTCTCAATGTCAGCTCCTGTATGGTCCGTGTGTGTGTCTCAGTGTCAGCTCCTGTACAATCACTGTATGTGTCTCAGTGTCAGTTCTTGTACAGTCCGTGTGTGTGTCTCAGTGTCAGCTCCTGGACAGTCCGTGTGTGTGTCTCAGTGTCAGTTCTTGTACAGTCCGTGTGTGTGTCTCAGTGTCAGCTCCTGGACAGTCCGTGTGTGTGTCTCAGTGTCAGTTCTTGTACAGTCCGTGTGTGTGTCTCAGTGTCAGCTCCTGGACAGTCCGTGTGTGTGTCTCAGCGTCCGCTCCTGTACGGTCCGTGTGTGTGTCTCAGTGTCAGCTCCTGTACGCTCCGTGTGTGTCTCAGTGTCAGCTCCTGTATGGTCCGTGTGTGTGTCTCAGTGTCAGCTCCTCTACCGTCTGTGTGTGTGTCTCAGTGTCAGCTCCTGTACAGTCCGTGTGTGTGTCTCAGTGTCAGCTCCTGTACGCTCCGTGTGTGTCTCAGTGTCAGCTCCTGTATGGTCCGTGTGTGTGTCTCAGTGTCAGCTCCTGTACGTTCTGTGTGTGTGTCTCAGTGTCAGCTCCTGTACAGTCTGTGTGTGTGTCTCAGTGTCAGCTCCTCTACCGTCTGTGTGTGTGTCTCAGTGTCAGCTCCTGTACAGTCCGTGTGTGTGTCTCAGTGTCAGCTCCTGTACAGCCCGTGTATGTGTCTCAGTGTCAGCTCCTGTACAGTCCGTGTATGTGTCTCAGTGTCAGCTCCTGTACAGTCCGAGTGTGTGTGTCTCATTGTCAGCTCCTGTACAATAACTGTGTGTGAGTCACTGTCAGCTCCTGTACAATCACTGTGTGTGTGTCTCAGTGTCAGCTCCTATACGATCACTGTGTGTGTCTCAGTGTCAGCTCCTGTACGCTCCGTGTGTGTGTCTCAGTGTCAGCTCCTGTACAGTCCGTGTGTGTGTCTCAGTGTCAGCTCCTGTACAGTCCGTGTGTGTGTCTCAGTGTCAGCTCCTGTACAGTCTGTGTGCGTGTCTCAGTGTCAGCTCCTGTAGAGTCCGTGTGTGTGTCTCAGTGTCAGCTCCTGTATGGACCGTGTGTGTGTCTCAGTGTCAGCTCCTGTACAGTCCGTGTGTGTGTCTCAGTGTCAGCTCCTGTACAGTCTGTGTGCGTGTCTCAGTGTCAGCTCCTTTACAGTCCGTGTGTGTGTCTCATTGTCAGCTCCGGTATGGACCGTGTGTGTGTCTCAGTGTCAGCTCCTGTACAGTCTGTGTGTGTGTCTCAGTGTCAGCTCCTGTACAGTCCGTGTGTGTGTCTCAGTGTCAGCTCCTGTACAGTCCGTGTGTGTGTCTCAGTGTCAGCTCAAGTACTGTCCGTTTGTGTATCTCAGTGAAAGCTCCTGTACAGTCTGTGTGCGTGTCTCACTGTCAGCTCCTGTAGAGTCCGTGTGTGTGTCTCAGTGTCAGCTCCTTTACAGTCCGTGTGTGTGTCTCATTGTCAGCTCCGGTATGGACCGTGTGTGTGTCTCAGTGTCAGCTCCTGTACAGTCTGTGTGTGTGTCTCAGTGTCAGCTCCTGTACAGTCTGTGTGTGTGTCTCAGTGACAGCTCCTGTACAATCACTGTGTGTGTCTCAGTGTCAGCTCCTGTACAGTCCGTGTGTGTGTCTCAGTGTCTGTTCCTGTACAGCCCGTGTCTGTGTCTCAGTGTCAGCTCCTCTACAGTCCGTGTGTGTGTCTCAGTGTCAGCTCCTGTACTGTCTGTGTGTGTGTCTCAGTGTCAGCTCCTGTACAGTCTGTGTGTGTGTCTGAGTGTCAGCTCCTCTACCGTCCGTGTGTGTGTCTCAGTGTCAGCTCCTGTACAGTCTGTGTGTGTGTCACAGTGTCAGCTCCTCTACCGTCTGTGTGTGTGTCTCAGTGTCAGCTCCTGTACGGTCCATGTGTGTGTCTCAGTGTCAGCTCCTGTACAGTCCATGTGTGTGTCTCAGTGTCAGCTCCTGTACAGTCCATGTGTGTGTCTCAGTGTCAGCTCCTGTACAGTCCATGTGTGTGTCTCAGTGTCAGCTCCTGTATTGTCCGTGTGTGTGTCTCATTGTCAGCTCCTGTACAATCACTGTGTGTGTGTCACTGTCAGCTCCTGTACAATCACTGTGTGTGTGTGTCTCAGTGTCAGCTCCTGTACAGTCCGTGTGTGTGTCTCAGTGTCAGCTCCTGTAAAGTCCGTGTGTGTGTCTCAGTGTCAGCTCCTATACGCTCCGTGTGTGTTTCACAGTGTCAGCTCCTGTACGCTCCGTGTGTGTTTCACAGTGTCAGCTCCTGGACGCTCCGTGTGTGTTTCACAGTGTCAGCTCCTGTACAATCACTCTGTGTGTCTCAGTTTCAGCTCCTGTACAGTCCGTGTGTGTGTCTCAGTGTCAGCTCCTGTATGGTCGGTGTGTGTGTCTCAGTGTCAGCTCCTGTACAGTCTGTGTGTGTGTCTCAGTGTCAGCTCCTGTACAGTCCGTGTGTGTGTCTCAGTGTCAGCTCCTCTACTGTCCGTGTGTGCGTCTCAGTGTCAGCTCCTGTACAGTCCGTGTGTGTGTCTCAGTGTCAGCTCCTGTACAGTCCGTGTGTGTGTCTCAGTGTCAGCTCCTCTACTGTCCGTGTGTGCGTCTCAGTGTCAGCTCCTGTACAGTCCGTGTGTGTGTCTCAGTGTCAGCTCCTGTACAGTCCGTGTGTGTGTCTCAGTGTCAGCTCCTCTACTGTCCGTGTGTGCGTCTCAGTGTCAGCTCCTGTACAGTCCGTGTGTGTGTATCAGTGTCAGCTCCTGTACAATCACTGTGTGCGTCTCAGTGTCAGCTCCTGTACAGTCCATGTGTGTGTCTCAGTGTCAGCTCCTGTACAGTCCATGTGTGTGTCTCAGTGTCAGCTCCTGTACTGTCCATGTGTGTGTCTCAGTGTCAGCTCCTGTACAGTCCATGTGTGTGTCTCAGTGTCAGCTCCTGTACAGTCTGTGTGTGTGTCTCAGTGTCAGCTCCTGTACAGTCCATGTGTGTGTCTCAGTGTCAGCTCCTGTACAGTCCATGTGTGTGTGTCTCAGTGTCAGCTCCTGTACGATCCGTGTGTGTGTCTCAGTGTCAGCTCCTGTACGGTCCGTGTGTGTATCTCAGTGTCAGCTCCTGTACAGTCCGTGTGTGTGTCTCAGTGTCAGCTCCTGTACGGTCCGTGTGTGTGTGTGTGTGTCTCAGTGTCAGCTCCTGTACAGTCCGTGTGTGTGTCTCAGTGTCAGCTCCTGTACGATCCGTGTGTTTGTGTCAGTGTCAGCTCCTGTACGCTCCGTTTGTGTGTCTCAGTGTCAGCTCCTGTTTGGTCCGTGTGTGTGTCTCAGTGTCAGCTCCTGGACAATCACTGTGTGTGTCTCAGTGTCAGCTCCTGTACAGTCTGTGTGTGTGTCTCAGTGTCAGCTCCTGTACGATCCGTGTGTTTGTGTCAGTGTCAGCTCCTGTACGGTCCATGTGTGTGTCTCAGTGTCAGCTCCTGTACAGTCTGTGTGTGTGTCTCAGTGTCAGCTCCTGTACAGTCCGTGTGTGTGTCTCAGTGCCAGCTCCTGTACGCTCCGTGTGTGTGTCTCAGTGTCAGCTCCCGTACGGTCCGTGTGTGTGTACCAGTGTCGTCTCATGTGCATTCCATGTCTGTGTCTCAATATCAGCTCCTGTACTGTCCGTTTGTGTGTCTCAGTGTCAGCTCCTGTACAGTCCGTGTGTGTGTCTCAGTGTCAGCTCCTGTACAATCTGTGTGTGTGTCTCAGTGTCAGCTCCTGTACGCTCCGTGTGTGTCTGAGTGTCAGCTCCATTTTAGTCCGTGTGTGCGTCTCAATGTCATCTCCTTTATTGTCCGTGTGTGTGTCTCAGTGTCAGCTACAGTACAGTCCGTGTCTGTGCCTTAGTTTCATCTCCTGTTCTGTCCATGTGTGTGTCTCAGTGTCAGCTCCTGTACAATCACAGTGTGTCTCAGTGTCAGCTCCTGTACTATCCCTGTGTGTCTCTCAATGTCAGCTCCTGTATTGTCCGTGTGTGTGTCTCATTGTCAGCTCCTGTACAATAACTGTGTGTGTGTCACTGTCAGCTCCTGTACAATCACTGTGTGTGTGTGTCTCAGAGTCAGCTCCTGTACAGTCTGTGTGTGTGTCTCAGTATCAGCTCCTGTACAGTCCGTGTGTGTGTCTCAGTGTCAGCTCCTGTATGGACCGTGTGTGTGTCTCAGTGTCAGCTCCTGTACAGTCCGTGTGTGTGTCTCAGTGTCAGCTCCTGTATGGACCGTGTGTGTGTCTCAGTGTCAGCTCCTGTATGGACCGTGTGTGTGTCTCAGTGTCAGTTCCTGTACAGTCTGTGTGTGTGTCTCAGTGTCAGCTCCTGTACGCTCCGTGTGTGTGTCTCAGTATCAGCTCCTGTACAGTCCGTGTGTGTGTCTCAGTATCAGCTCCTGTACAGTCCATGTGCGTGTCTCAGTGTCAGCTCCTGTACGGTCCGTGTGTGTGTCTCAGTGTCAGCTCCTGTACAGTCTGTGTGTGTGTCTCAGTGTCAGCTCCTGTACAGTCCGTGTGTGTGTCTCAGTGTCAGCTCCTGTACAGTCCGTGTGTGTGTCTCAGTGTCAGCTCAAGTACTGTCCGTTTGTGTATCTCAGTGAAAGCTCCTGTACAGTCTGTGTGCGTGTCTCACTGTCAGCTCCTGTAGAGTCCGTGTGTGTGTCTCATTGTCAGCTCCGGTATGGACCGTGTGTGTGTCTCAGTGTCAGCTCCTGTACAGTCCGTGTGTGTGTCTCAGTGTCAGCTCCTGTACTGTCCATGTGTGTGTCTCAGTGTCAGCTCCTGTACAGTCTGTGTGTGTGTCTCAGTGACAGCTCCTGTACAATCACTGTGTGTGTCTCAGTGTCAGCTCCTGTACAGTCCGTGTGTGTGTCTCAGTGTCTGTTCCTGTACAGCCCGTGTCTGTGTCTCAGTGTCAGCTCCTCTACAGTCCGTGTGTGTGTCTCAGTGTCAGCTCCTGTACTGTCTGTGTGTGTGTCTCAGTGTCAGCTCCTGTACAGTCTGTGTGTGTGTCTGAGTGTCAGCTCCTCTACCGTCCGTGTGTGTGTCTCAGTGTCAGCTCCTGTACAGTCTGTGTGTGTGTCACAGTGTCAGCTCCTCTACCGTCTGTGTGTGTGTCTCAGTGTCAGCTCCTGTACGGTCCATGTGTGTGTCTCAGTGTCAGCTCCTGTACAGTCCATGTGTGTGTCTCAGTGTCAGCTCCTGTACAGTCCATGTGTGTGTCTCAGTGTCAGCTCCTGTACAGTCCATGTGTGTGTCTCAGTGTCAGCTCCTGTATTGTCCGTGTGTGTGTCTCATTGTCAGCTCCTGTACAATCACTGTGTGTGTGTCACTGTCAGCTCCTGTACAATCACTGTGTGTGTGTGTCTCAGTGTCAGCTCCTGTACAGTCCGTGTGTGTGTCTCAGTGTCAGCTCCTGTAAAGTCCGTGTGTGTGTCTCAGTGTCAGCTCCTATACGCTCCGTGTGTGTTTCACAGTGTCAGCTCCTGTACGCTCCGTGTGTGTTTCACAGTGTCAGCTCCTGGACGCTCCGTGTGTGTTTCACAGTGTCAGCTCCTGTACAATCACTCTGTGTGTCTCAGTTTCAGCTCCTGTACAGTCCGTGTGTGTGTCTCAGTGTCAGCTCCTGTATGGTCGGTGTGTGTGTCTCAGTGTCAGCTCCTGTACAGTCTGTGTGTGTGTCTCAGTGTCAGCTCCTGTACAGTCCGTGTGTGTGTCTCAGTGTCAGCTCCTCTACTGTCCGTGTGTGCGTCTCAGTGTCAGCTCCTGTACAGTCCGTGTGTGTGTCTCAGTGTCAGCTCCTGTACAGTCCGTGTGTGTGTCTCAGTGTCAGCTCCTCTACTGTCCGTGTGTGCGTCTCAGTGTCAGCTCCTGTACAGTCCGTGTGTGTGTCTCAGTGTCAGCTCCTGTACAGTCCGTGTGTGTGTCTCAGTGTCAGCTCCTCTACTGTCCGTGTGTGCGTCTCAGTGTCAGCTCCTGTACAGTCCGTGTGTGTGTATCAGTGTCAGCTCCTGTACAATCACTGTGTGCGTCTCAGTGTCAGCTCCTGTACAGTCCATGTGTGTGTCTCAGTGTCAGCTCCTGTACAGTCCATGTGTGTGTCTCAGTGTCAGCTCCTGTACTGTCCATGTGTGTGTCTCAGTGTCAGCTCCTGTACAGTCCATGTGTGTGTCTCAGTGTCAGCTCCTGTACAGTCTGTGTGTGTGTCTCAGTGTCAGCTCCTGTACAGTCCATGTGTGTGTCTCAGTGTCAGCTCCTGTACAGTCCATGTGTGTGTGTCTCAGTGTCAGCTCCTGTACGATCCGTGTGTGTGTCTCAGTGTCAGCTCCTGTACGGTCCGTGTGTGTATCTCAGTGTCAGCTCCTGTACAGTCCGTGTGTGTGTCTCAGTGTCAGCTCCTGTACGGTCCGTGTGTGTGTGTGTGTGTCTCAGTGTCAGCTCCTGTACAGTCCGTGTGTGTGTCTCAGTGTCAGCTCCTGTACGATCCGTGTGTTTGTGTCAGTGTCAGCTCCTGTACGCTCCGTTTGTGTGTCTCAGTGTCAGCTCCTGTTTGGTCCGTGTGTGTGTCTCAGTGTCAGCTCCTGGACAATCACTGTGTGTGTCTCAGTGTCAGCTCCTGTACAGTCTGTGTGTGTGTCTCAGTGTCAGCTCCTGTACGATCCGTGTGTTTGTGTCAGTGTCAGCTCCTGTACGGTCCATGTGTGTGTCTCAGTGTCAGCTCCTGTACAGTCTGTGTGTGTGTCTCAGTGTCAGCTCCTGTACGGTCTGTGTGTGTGTCTCAGTGTCAGTTCCTGTACAGTCCGTGTGTGTGTCTCAGTGTCAGCTCTTGTACAGTCCGTGTGTGTGTCTCAGTGCCAGCTCCTGTACGCTCCGTGTGTGTGTCTCAGTGTCAGCTCCCGTACGGTCCGTGTGTGTGTACCAGTGTCGTCTCATGTGCATTCCATGTCTGTGTCTCAATATCAGCTCCTGTACTGTCCGTTTGTGTGTCTCAGTGTCAGCTCCTGTACAGTCCGTGTGTGTGTCTCAGTGTCAGCTCCTGTACAATCTGTGTGTGTGTCTCAGTGTCAGCTCCTGTACGCTCCGTGTGTGTCTGAGTGTCAGCTCCATTTTAGTCCGTGTGTGCGTCTCAATGTCATCTCCTTTATTGTCCGTGTGTGTGTCTCAGTGTCAGCTACAGTACAGTCCGTGTCTGTGCCTTAGTTTCATCTCCTGTTCTGTCCATGTGTGTGTCTCAGTGTCAGCTCCTGTACAATCACAGTGTGTCTCAGTGTCAGCTCCTGTACTATCCCTGTGTGTCTCTCAATGTCAGCTCCTGTATTGTCCGTGTGTGTGTCTCATTGTCAGCTCCTGTACAATAACTGTGTGTGTGTCACTGTCAGCTCCTGTACAATCACTGTGTGTGTGTGTCTCAGAGTCAGCTCCTGTACAGTCTGTGTGTGTGTCTCAGTATCAGCTCCTGTACAGTCCGTGTGTGTGTCTCAGTGTCAGCTCCTGTATGGACCGTGTGTGTGTCTCAGTGTCAGCTCCTGTACAGTCCGTGTGTGTGTCTCAGTGTCAGCTCCTGTATGGACCGTGTGTGTGTCTCAGTGTCAGCTCCTGTATGGACCGTGTGTGTGTCTCAGTGTCAGTTCCTGTACAGTCTGTGTGTGTGTCTCAGTGTCAGCTCCTGTACGCTCCGTGTGTGTGTCTCAGTATCAGCTCCTGTACAGTCCGTGTGTGTGTCTCAGTATCAGCTCCTGTACAGTCCATGTGCGTGTCTCAGTGTCAGCTCCTGTACGGTCCGTGTGTGTTTCACAGTGTCAGCTGCTATACAGTCCGTGTGTGTGTCTCAGTCTCAGCCCCTGTACAATCACTGTGTGTGTGTCTCAGTGTCAGCTCCTGTACTGTCTGTGTATGTGTCTCAGTTTCAGCTCCTGTACGGTCCGTGTGTGTGTCTCAGTGTCAGCTCCTGTACAGTCCGTGTGTGTGTCTCAGTGTCAGCTCCTGTACAGTCCGTGTGTGTGTCTCAGTGTCAGCTCCTGTACAGTCCGTGTGTGTGTCTCAGTGTCAGCTCCTGTACGTCCATGTGTGTGTCTCAGTGTCAGCTCCTGTACGGTCCGCGCGTGTGTCTCAGTGTCAGCTCCTGTACAGTCCGTGTGTGTGTCTCAGTGTCAGCTCCTGTACTGTCTGTGTGTGTGTCTCAGTGTCAGCTCCTGTACGGTCTACGTGTGTCTCAGTGTCAGCTCCTGTACTGTCTGTGTGTGTGTCTCAGTGTCAGCTCCTGTACGGTCCGTGTGTGTGTCTCAGTGTCAGCTCCTGTACAGTCCGTGTCTGTGCCTCAGTGTCAGCTCCTGTAAAATCACTGTGTGTGTGTCTCAGTGTCAGCTCCTGTATGGTCCATGTGTGTGTCTCAATGTCAGTTCCTCTACAGTCCGTGTCTGTGCCTCAGTGTCAGCTCCTGTACGGTCCGTGTGTGTGTCTCAGTGTCAGCTCCTGTAAAATCACTATGTGTGTGTCTCAGTGTCAGCTCCTGTACGGTCCGTGTGTGTGTCTCAGTGTCAGCTCCTGTGCCTCCATGGGGGTGTAAATGGACCACCCTGTTCCCGTGCTGTACTGGACAGCTCATAACTCAAATTATCGCAATAGAGACAAGCATTGATTTTGAGTTGATTAGAATTAGTTCCCGTGGAAAGGCTTCATTTTTCCTGTTCCTATTGGAGGAATGATTTTCAACGTTCAGAATGAATCACTGACAGACGAATCCATCACTGTCCTTCTGAGCACGGTCGCTGTTACATCTCAATAATGTACAGAGCCATGGATCAGACTGTAGACAGCTGTAACCAGCCAGCGGAAAGAAATTTTCACTTAACACTGAGCGACAGTCAGAGGTTTCCACTGTCGCTGCTGAAGGAATTAATTTTGATAATTAACCTCTCTCATTCCTTCCATGTGGACTCCGTGTCAGACCCTTGCTCTCTCAGCACTATATCAGAACCTGGTGTTAAAGGGAGCGGAGAGGTTAAGGAGGGAATTCCAGAGCTAAGGGCACCACCCCCCCCACCACATCCCCCAACCCTCCCCGACCCCCCCCAATCCCCCCCCACCCCATACCCAGGCAGCTGAAGGCCCGGCCGCCAATGGTGGAGCGATGGGAATCGGCGGATGGTCAAGAGGCCGGAATTGGAGGGGCGCAGAGATCTCGGAGGGTTGTAGGAGGGTTACAGAGATAGGGAGGGGTGTAGGGGCCAGAGGAGGTTACAGAGATAGGGAGGGGTGTAGGGGCTGGAGGAGGTTACAGAGATAGGGAGGGGTGTAGGGGCTGGAGGAGGTTACAGAGATAGCGAGGGGTGTAGGGGCTGGAGGAGGTTACAGAGATAGGGAGGGTTGTAGGGGTTGGAAGAGGTTACAGAGATAGGGAGGGTTGTAGGGGCTGGAGGGGGTTACAGAGATAGGGAGGGTTGTAGGGGCTGGAGGGGGTTACAGAGATAGGGAGGGTTGTAGGGGCTGGAGAAGGTTACAGAGATAGGGAGGGGTTGTAGGGGCTGGAGGAGGTTACAGAGATAGGGAGGGGTGTAGGGGCTGGAGGAGGTTACAGAGATAGGGAGGGGTGTAGGGGCTGGAGGAGGTTACAGAGATAGAGAGGGGTGTAGGGGCTGGAGGAGGTTATAGAGATAGGGAGGGGTGTAGGGTCTGGAGGAGGCTAGAGACCTTTTCTGAAATTGTTGGAAAAGCTGGATTGAATAAATCTGTTTAACCTGACTCATCACGGACCCCGTTTATAGAGAGAGTCTCTGTCAGGGACCCCGTTTATAGAGAGAGTCTCTATCAGGGACCCCGTTTATAGAGAGAGTCTCTGTCAGGGACCCCGTTTATAGAGAGAGTCTCTGTCAGGGACCCCGTTTATAGAGAGAGTCTCTGTCAGGAACCCCGTTTATAGAGAGAGTCTCTGTCAGGGACCCCGTTTATAGAGAGAGTCTCTGTCAGGGACCCCGTTTATAGAGAGAGTCTCTGTCAGGGACCCCGTTTATAGAGAGAGTCTCTGTCAGGGACCCCGTTTATAGAGAGAGTCTCTGTCAGGGACCCCGTTTATAGAGAGAGTCTCTGTCAGGGACCCCGTTTATAGAGAGAGTCTCTCTGTCAGGGACCCCGTTTATAGAGAGAGTCTCTGTCAGGGACCCCGTTTATAGAGAGTCTCTGTCAGGGACCCCGTTTATAGAGAGAGTCTCTGTCAGGGACCCCGTTTATAGAGAGTCTCTCTGTCAGGGACCCCGTTTATAGAGAGTCTCTGTCAGGGACCCCGTTTATAGAGAGAGTCTCTGTCAGGGACCCCGTTTATAGAGAGAGTCTCTCTGTCAGGGACCCCGTTTATAGAGAGAGTCTCTGTCAGGGACCCCGTTTATAGAGAGAGTCTCTGTCAGGGACCCCGTTTATAGAGAGAGTCTGTCAGGGACCCCGTTTATAGAGAGAGTCTCTGTCAGGGACCCCGTTTATAGAGAGTCTCTGTCAGGGACCCCGTTTATAGAGAGAGTCTCTGACAGGGACCCCCGTTTATAGAGAGAGTCTCTGTCAGGGACCCCGTTTATAGAGAGAGTCTCTGTCAGGGACCCCGTTTATAGAGAGTCTCTCTGTCAGGGACCCCGTTTATAGAGAGAGTCTCTGTCAGGGACCCCGTTTATAGAGAGAGTCTCTGTCAGGGACCCCGTTTATAGAGAGAGTCTCTGTCAGGGACCCCGTTTATAGAGAGAGTCTCTGTCAGGGACCCCGTTTATAGAGAGAGTCTCTGTCAGGGACCCCGTTTATAGAGAGAGTCTCTCTGTCAGGGACCCCGTTTATAGAGAGAGTCTCTCTGTCAGGGACCCCGTTTATAGAGAGAGTCTCTGTCAGGGACCCCGTTTATAGAGAGAGTCTCTGTCAGGGACCCCGTTTATAGAGAGAGTCTCTGTCAGGGACCCCGTTTATAGAGAGAGTCTCTGTCAGGGACCCCGTTTATAGAGAGTCTCTGTCAGGGACCCCGTTTATAGAGAGAGTCTCTGTCAGGGACCCCGTTTATAGAGAGTCTCTCTGTCAGGGACCCCGTTTATAGAGAGAGTCTCTGTCAGGGACCCCGTTTATAGAGAGAGTCTCTGTCAGGGACCCCGTTTATAGAGAGAGTCTCTGTCAGGGACCCCGTTCATAGAGAGAGTCTCTGTCAGGGACCCCGTTTATAGAGAGAATCTCTCCGTCTGTGAGCCTTGTATTTGTGAGACATGCTGTTCCTGATACCCTCCTGTGGAACCCTGCAGCTACAGCGTGGATCCAGGTGTTTGTCAGGGCAGATCACTCGCCACTCACTTACCAACTCAAATTCTTCCTTACAGAGTGAGAGTTACAGAGGCGGGGACCCTGCACATCACTAACATCACTCACCAGGACGCTGGAATATACACCTGCAGGGCGGAGAACAAATTCGGAGCATCTTCCAGCTCAGGGAATGTAGATGTTAAAGGTATGGACCCTCTGGACAGACATATCATCCCCACAGCGATACAAAGCCATCTCCCTCTACAACGTCCCCATCAAACACTCCCTGGACAGGTACAGCACGGGGTTAGATACAGAGTAAAGCTCCCTCTACACTGTCCCCATCAAACACTCCCAGGACAGGTACAGCACGGGGTTAGATACACAGTAAAACTCCCTCTACACCGTCCCCATCAAACACTCCCAGGACAGGTACAGCACGGGGCTAGATACAGAGTAAAGCTCCCTCTACACCGTCCCCATCAAACACTCCCAGGACAGGTTACAGCACGGGGTTAGATATAGAGTAAATCTCCCTCTACACCGTCCCCATCAAACACTCCCAGGACAGCAACAGCACGGGGTTAGATACAGAGTAAAGCTCCCTCTACACCGTCCCCATCAAACACTCCCAGGACAGGTACAGCACGGGGTTAGTTACAGAATAAAGCTCCCTCTACACTGTCCCCATCAAACACTCCCAGGACAGGTACAGCACGGGCTTAGATACAGAGTAAAGCTCCCTCTACACCGTCCCCATCAAACACTCCCAGGACAGGTACAGCACGGGGTTAGATACAGAGTAAAGCTCCCTCTACACCGTCCCCATCAAACACTCCCAGGACAGGTACAGCACGGGGTTAGATACAGAGTAAAGCTCCCTCTACACCGTCCCCATCAAACACTCCCAGGTCAGGTACAGCACAGGGTCAACATATGATTTAGGAGTATGAGGAGGCCATTCAGCCCCTCGAGCCCTGCTCCCCCATCCAATTAAATCACGGCTGATTAGACTGTCACCTCAACCCCATGTGCCTGCCCATCCCCGATAACCTCTCACCCCCCTTGTTAATCAGGAATCTGATAGCCTCTACCTTGGATATATTCCACGTTTTGATGAAGAGAGATCCAAAGACTCTGAACCCTCGGAGAGAATAAATTTCTCCTCATCTCTGTCCTAAATGGACGACCCCTTATTTTTAGACAGTGACCCCCCCCCCGTTCTAGATTCTCCCACAAGAGGAAACATTCTCTCCACATCCAGCCTGTCCAAGTCCCCTCAGGGTCTTAAAGGTTACAATCCAGTCACCTCTCACTCTTCTAAACTCCAGTGGATACAAGCCCAGCCTGTCCGACTTTCCCTCATTAGACAACCCTCCCATTCCAGGTATTAGTCTGGTAAACCTGCCCTGACCTGCTTCCAACACACTGACATCCTTCCTTACAGAAGGAGACCCAGGCAGAGTCAGGTCATATATTTCCGAGTCAGGATAGTTTGCGGCTTGGAGAGGAACGTCCAGGTGCTGGTGTTCCTTCACTGCCGCTGGGTCCAAATCCTGGAACTCCCTCCCTAACATTACAGTGGGTGGACCTACACCACACGGACACAATCCTGGAACTCCCTCCCTAACAGCACGGTGGGTGTACCTACACCACACGGGGACACAATCCTGGAACTCCCTCCCTAACAGCACGGTGGGTGTACCTACACCACACGGACACAATCCTGGAACTCCCTCCCTAACAGCACGGTGGGTGTACCTACACCACACGGACACAATCCTGGAACTCCCTCCCTAACAGCACGGTGGGTGTACCTACACCACACAGACACAATCCTGGAACTCCCTCCCTAACAGCACGGTGGGTGTACCTACACCACACGGACACAATCCTGGAACTCCCTCCCTAACAGCACGGTGGGTGTACCTACACCACACGGACACAATCCTGGAACTCCCTCCCTAACAGCACGGTGGGTGTACCTACACCACACGGACACAATCCTGGAACTCCCTCCCTAACAGCATGGTGGGTGTACCTACACCACACGGGACACAATCCTGGAACTCCCTCCCTAACAGCACGGTGGGTGTACCTACACCACACGGACACAATCCTGGAACTCCCTCCCTAACAGCACGGTGGGTGTACCTACACCACACGGGACACAATCCTGGAACTCCCTCCCTAACAGCACGGTGGGTGTACCTACACCACACGGACACAATCCTGGAACTCCCTCCCTAACAGCACGGTGGGTGTACCTACACCACACGGACACAATCCTGGAACTCCCTCCCTAACAGCACGGTGGGTGTACCTACACCACACGGACACAATCCTGGAACTCCCTCCCTAACAGCACGGTGGGTGTACCTACACCACACGGACACAATCCTGGAACTCCCTCCCTAACAGCACGGTGGGTGTACCTACACCACACGGACACAATCCTGGAACTCCCTCCCTAACAGCACGGTGGGTGGACCTACACCACACGGACACAATCCTGGAACTCCCTCCCTAACAGCACGGTGGGTGTACCTACACCACACGGACACAATCCTGGAACTCCCTCCCTAACAGCACGGTGGGTGTACCTACACCACACGGACACAATCCTGGAACTCCCTCCCTAACAGCACGGTGGGTGTACCTACACCACACGGACACAATCCTGGAACTCTCTCCCTAACAGCACGGTGGGTGTGCCTACACCACACGGACACAATCCTGGAACTCCCTCCCTAACAGCACGGTGGGTGTACCTACACCACACGGGACACAATCCTGGAACTCCCTCCCTAACAGCACGGTGGGTGTACCTACACCACACGGACACAATCCTGGAACTCCCTCCCTAACAGCACGGTGGGTGTACCTACACCACACGGGACACAATCCTGGAACTCCCTCCCTAACAGCACGGTGGGTGTACCTACACCACACGGGACACAATCCTGGAATTCCCTCCCTAACAGCACGGTGGGTGTACCTACACCACACGGGACACAATCCTGGAACTCACTCCCTAACAGCACGGTGGGTGTACCTACACCACACGGGGACACAATCCTGGAACTCCCTCCCTAACAGCACGGTGGGTGTACCTACACCACACGGACACAATCCTGGAACTCCCTCCCTAACAGCACGGTGGGTGTACCTACACCACACGGACACAATCCTGGAACTCCCTCCCTAACAGCACGGTGGGTGTACCTACACCACACGGGACACAATCCTGGAACTCCCTCCCTAACAGCACGGTGGGTGTACCTACATCACACAGGACAGCAGCGGCTCAAGAAGGCGGCTCACCCCCCCCACCTTCTCAAGGGGGCAATTAGGTATGGGCAATAAACACTGGGCCCAGCCCAGCGTCCCCCACATTACAAAAACAAATAGAGTGAATGTTTAAATCCCCCCTACCCAACAATAATCTATCCACCTCAGTCTGGAAATCTCCAGTTGACTCACCCACACCCGCCCCCCACCCCCCCAAATCCCCAACCGCCTTGACAGACTCTGGGAAGGGGAGGAGAAAGGTCCGGATTCCCGGTCCCCTTTGTGTGAAAATGAGCTTCCAAAAATACCCCCCACAACCCCCCTGCTCTCAGTTCAAGGTTCTAGCCCCTCGTTCTGGGCTGATCCTCCCCAACTCCCAACCCCCACTCACAACCCACACTCCCAACCCCCACTCCCAACCCCCACTCCCAACCCCCACTCCCAACCCCCACTCCCAACCCCCACTCCCAACCCCCACTCCCAACCCCACTCCCAACCCCCACTCCCAACCCCCACTCCCCACCCCCACTCCCAACCCCCACTCCCAACCCCCACTCCCAACCCCCACTCCCCACCCCCACTCCCAACCCCCACTCCCAACCCCCACTCCCCACCCCCACTCCCAACCCTCACTCCCAACCCTCACTCCCAACCCCCGCTCCCAACCCCCGCTCCCAACCCTCACTCCCAACCCTCACTCCCAACCCCAACTCCCAACCCTCACTCCCAACCCTCACTCCCAACCCCCGCTCCCAACCCCCACTCCCAACCCCCACTCCCAACCCCCACTCCCAACCCCCACTCACCACCCCCACTCCCAACCCCCACTCCCAACCCCCACTCCCAACCCCCACTCCCCACCCCCACTCCCACCCCCCACTCCCAACCCCCACTCCCAACCCCCACTCCCAACCCCCACTCCCCACCCCCACTCCCAACCCCCACTCCCAACCCCCACTCCCAACCCCCACTCACCACCCCCACTCCCAACCCCCACTCCCAACCCCAACTCCCAACCCCCACTCCCAACCCCCACTCCCAACCCCCACTCCCCACCCCCACTCCCCACCCCCACTCCCAACCCCCAAACCCATCCCCCACTCCCAACCCCCACTCCCAACCCCCACTCCCAACCCCCACTCCCAACCCCCACTCCCCACCCCCACTCCCAACCCCCACTCCCAACCCCCAAACCCATCCCCCACTCCCAACCCCCACTCCCAACCCCCACTCCCAACCCCCACTCCCAACCCCCACCCCCCACCCCCACTCCCAAACCCCCACTCACAACCCCCACTCCCAACCCTCACTCCCAACCCCCACTCACAACCCCCACTCCCAACCCCCACCCCCCACCCCCACTCCCAAACCCCACTCCCAACCCCCACACAACCCCCACTCCCCACCCCCACTCCCAACCCCCACTCCCCACCCCCACTCCCAACCCCCGCTCCCAACCCCCACTCCCAACCCCCACTCCCAACCCCCACTCCCAACCCCCACTCCCCACCCCCACTCCCAACCCCCGCTCCCAACCCCCACTCCCAACCCCCACTCCCAACCCCCACTCCCAACCCCCACTCCCCACCCCCACTCCCCACCCCCACTCCCAACCCTCACTCCCAACCCCCACTCCCAACCCCCACTCCCAACCCCCACTCCCCACCCCCACTCCCAACCCCCACTCCCCACCCCCACTCCCAACCCTCACTCCCAACCCCCACTCCCCACCCCCACTCCCAACCCCCACTCCCCACCCCCACTCCCAACCCTCACTCCCAACCCCCACTCCCAACCCCCACTCCCCACCCCCACTCCCAACCCCCACTCCCCACCCCCACTCCCAACCCTCACTCCCAACCCCCACTCCCAACCCCCACTCCCGTCCCCCACTCACCACCCGCACTCCCAACCCCCACTCCCAACCCCCACTCCCAACCCCCACTCCCAACCCCCACTCCCAACCCCCACTCCCAACCCTCACTCCCAACCCCCATTCCCCACCCCCACTCCCAACCCCCACTCCCAACCCCCACTCCCAACCCCCACTCCCAACCCCCACTCACAACCCCCACTCCCAACCCCCACTCCCAACCCCCACTCCCAACCCCCACTCCCAACCCCCACTCCCAACCCCCACTCCCAACTCTATCGAATGCTTTAATCATCTTAAGCCCCTCGATCGGATCACCCCTTAATCTTCGACACTCGAGGGGACACAGGCCCCGGTCTGTGTGAGACCTGTCCCCCGAATTTACCCCTCGAAATCCAGGAGCGAGCGAGCTCAGGAGGAAGGTCTTTACCCAGAGAGTGGGGAGGATGTGGAACTCGCTCCCTCCGGGAGGGGAATCATCTCGATGTGCTTGAGGGTGAAGCTGGATCAATGCGTGAGGGAGAAAGGGATAGAAGGACAGGGGAGAGATGAAGAGGGGTTGGGAGGAGGCTGGTGTGGGGCAGTAACACCAGCACAGAGCAGAGGGGCTGAATGGCCGGTGTCGGGTGCGGGATTATTGACCTGACTCCCTCGCTATCCCCAGATGCGACTGAGGTGGAGCTGGTCCCGTCGAGTTTGGAGATGATGGTGGGAGAGAGTGCGGTGCTGAGCTGCAGAGCCAAGGCTGATCCCACAATGCACCTTAACTTCCTGTGGTCATTCAACGGGCAACCCATTGAATTTCAGAGAGAAGGGGGGCACTTTGAGAAGATCAGAGCTGTGAGTATTCGAGTGTGGACGAGGCTACCCAGCAAACAGCTGCAGAGTGGAGACATTTCCATCAGCACCCAGTTACACTGCACGTGGTACACAGAGCGCCAGGGTCTGACAGGGCTGGGGGGCGATGGGCAGGACAAGAGGTGCTCCACTCCCTCAGCACTGACCCTCCCACAGTGCGGCGCTCCCTCAGCACTGACCCTCCCACAGTGCGGCGCTCCCTCAGCACTGACTCTCCAACAGTGCGGCGCTCCCTCAGCACTGACCCTCCGACAGTGCGGCGCTCCCTCAGCGCTGACCCTCCCACAGTGCGGCGCTACCTCAGCACTGACCCTCCCACAGTGCGGCACTCCCTCAGCACTGACCCTCCGACAGTGCGGCGCTCCCTCAGCACTGACCCTCCGACAGTGCAGTTCTCCCTCAGCACTGACCCTCCGACAGTGCGGCGCTCCCTCAGCACTGACCCTCCCACAGTGCGGCGCTCCCTCAGCACTGACCCTCCCACAGTGCGGCGCTCCCTCAGCACTGACCCTCCGACAGTGCAGTTCTCCCTCAGCACTGACCCTCCGACAGTGCGTCGCTCCCTCAGCACTGACCCTCCCATAGTGCGGCGCTCCCTCAGCACTGACCCTCCCACAGTGCGGCGCTCCCTCAGCACTGACCCTCTGACAGTGCAGCACTCCCTCAGCACTGACCCTCCGACAGTGCGGCGCTCCCTCAGCACTGACCCTCCGACAGTGCGGCGCTCCCTCAGCACTGATCCTCCGACAGCGCGGCGCTCCCTCAGCACTGACCCTCCGACAGTGCGGCTCTCCCTCAGCACTGACCCTCCGACAGTGCGGCGCTCCCTCAGCACTGACCCTCCCACAGTGCAGCGCTCCCTCACCACTGACCCTCCGACAGTGCGGCACTCCCTCAGCACTGACCCTCCCACAGTGCGGCTCTCCCTCAGCACTGACCCTCCCACAGTGCGGCGCTCCCTCAGCACTGACACTCCCACAGTGTGGCGCTCCCTCAATACTGACCCTCCGACAGTGCGGTGCTCCCTCAGCACTGACCCTCCCACAATGCGGCGCTCCCTCAGCACTGACCCTCCCACAGTGCGGCGCTCCCTCAGCACTGACCCTCCCACAATGCGGCGCTCCCTCAGTACTGACCCTCCCACAGTGCGGCTCTCCCTCAGCACTGACCCTCCCACAGTGCGGCGCTCCCTCAGTACTGACCCTCCGACAGTGCGGCGCTCCCTCAGCACTGACCCTCCCACAGTGCGGCGCTCCCTCAGCACTGACCCTCCAACAGTGCGGCGCTCCCTCAGCACTGACCCTCCCACAGTGCGGCGCTCCCTCAGCACTGACCCTCCCACAGTGCGGCGCTCCCTCAGCACTGACCCTCCGACAGTGCGGCGCTCCCTCAGCACTGACCCTCTGACAGTGCGGCGCTCCCTCAGCACTGACCCTCCCACAGTGCGGCGCTCCCTCAGCACTGACCCTCCGACAGTGCGGCGCTCCCTCAGCACTGACCCTCCGACAGTGTGGCGCTCCCTCAGTACTGACACTCCCACAGTGCGGCGCTCCCTCAGTACTGACCCTCCGACAGTGCGGAGCTCCCTCAGCACTGACCCTCCGACAGTGCGGCGCTCCCTCAGCGCTGACCCTCCCACAGCGCGGCGCTTCCTCAGTACTGACCCTCCGACAATGCGGCACTCCCTCAGCACTGACCCTCCAACAGTGTGGCGCTCCCTCAGTACTGACACTCCCACAGTGCGGCGCTCCCTCAGTACTGACCCTCCGACAGTGCGGAGCTCCCTCAGCACTGACCCTCCGACAGTGCGGCGCTCCCTCAGCGCTGACCCTCCCACAGCGCGGCGCTTCCTCAGTACTGACCCTCCGACAATGCGGCGCTCCCTCAGCACTGACCCTCCCACAGTGCAGGGTGGGTGTGTTGATGCTGACATGGAGCTGTCCCCTGGCACTGGGGTTGCTGTGATTATCCTGTAGACTCGCTGTGGACAGTAACTCTCGATCCTCCCTGTACAGCCAGCCTCCTCCGCTGACCTCATGATCAGGAACATCCAGCTCGAGCACTCAGGGAGTTACGCATGCAGAGTGTGGACCACAGTGGACAGTTCCACAGACACTGCTGTGTTGGTGGTGCGGGGTAAGTTCCTTCTAAATGTTTAAACCTGCCCATTTTCCCATCATGCCCAGCTTGACCAGGGGCCACAGAGACCTGTGAGGGTCAGTGCCCACTCTCAGTACGTGGCCGCTCTGTCCCAGCCCCTGGCCGACATGCGTGTACACACCAGTCCGGAGCTGAGACGATGTACTTTGCCTCTGGATACTTTGACACAAACATTCAGGCACATACACCTTCTCACACACCCACCTCTTGCACACTCAGGTGCACACATAGGCATTCACTACTCTCACACACGCAATACATACCCCACTCTCAGCCAGATAGACACATTCAAACATACACACACTCACACACACACTCACTCTCACACTCACACACACACTCTCACACACACACACACTCACACACACACACACTCACACACACACTCACTCTCACACTCACTCACTCTCACACTCACACACACACTCGCACACACACTCACACACACACTCACTCTCACACTCACACACACACTCTCACACACACACACACTCACACACACACTCACTCTCACACTCACTCACTCTCACACTCACACACACACACTCGCACACACACTCACACACACACTCACTCTCACACTCACACACACACTCTCACACACACACACACTCTCACACTCACTCACTCTCACACTCACACACACACACTCACACACACACTCACTCTCACACTCACTCTCACACTCACTCACTCTCACACTCACACACACACACTCACACACACACTCACTCTCACACTCACTCACTCACACTCACTCACTCTCACACTCACACACACACACTCACACACACACTCACTCTCACACTCACTCACTCTCACACTCACACACACACACTCACACACACACTCACTCTCACACTCACTCACTCACACTCACTCTGACACTCACACACACACACTCACACACACACACTCTCACACACACACTCACTCTCACACTCACTCACTCTCACACTCACTCACTCTCACACTCACACACACACTCTCACACACACACTCTCACACACACACTCACTCACACACACACTCACTCTCACACACACACTCACTCACACACACACTCACTCTCACACACACACACACTCACACACACACTCACTCTCACACTCACACACACACTCTCACATACACACACTCACACACACACACACTCACACACGCACTCACTCTCACACTCACACACACACACACTCTCTCACACACACACTCACTCACACACACACTCACACACACACTCTCACACACACACTCACTCACACACACACTCACTCTCACACTCACTCAATCTCACACACACACACACACTCTCACACACACACTCACTCACACACACACTCACTCTCACACACACACACTCACACACACACTCACTCTCACACTCACACACACACTCTCACACACACACACTCACACACACACACACTCACACACGCACTCACTCTCACACTCACACACACACTCTCACACACACACTCACTCACTCTCACACTCACACACACACTCACACACACACTCACTCTCACACTCACACACACACTCTCACACACACACTCATTCACTCTCACACACACACACACTCTCACACACACACTCACTCACACACACACTCACTCTCACACTCACACACACACTCTCACACACACACACTCTCACACACACACCTCACACACACACACACTCACTCTCACACTCACACACACACACACACTCTCACACACACACTCACTCACACACACACTCACACACACACTCTCACACACACACTCACTCACACACACACTCACTCTCACACTCACACACACACTCTCACACACACACACTCTCACACACACACTCACTCACACACACACTCACTCTCACACTCACACACACACTCTCACACACACACTCACTCACTCACACTCACACACACACTCTCACACACACATTCACTCTCACACTCACTCACTCACACACACACTCACTCTCACACACTCTCACAATCACTCTCACACTCACTCTCACACACACACTCACATTCTCACACACGCACTCACTCACACACACACTCACACACGCACTCACACACACACACTCACACACACACTTTCACATACACACACTCTCACACTCTCTCTCACACACTCCCTCACACACATTCTCACACACACACTCTCTCTCACACACACGCACTCACACACACTCACACACACACACTCACTCACACACACTCTCACACACATTCACACACTCTCACACACACACTCTCACTCACACTGACACATTCTCACACACACACTCACTCTCACACTCACACACACACTCTCACACACACACTCACTCACTCTCACACTCACACACACACTCTCACACACACACACACTCTCACACACACACTCACTCACACACACACTCACTCTCACACTCACACACACACACACACTCTCACACACACACTCACTCACACACACACTCACACACACACACACACACACTCTCACACACACACTCACTCACACACTCACTCACTCTCACACTCACACACACACTCTCACACACACACTCTCACACTCACTCACTCACACACACACTCACTCTCACACACTCTCACAATCACTCTCACACTCACTCTCACACACACACTCACATTCTCACACACACACACACTCACTCACACACATACACTCACACACACACTTTCACATACACACACTCTCACACTCTCTCTCACACACTCCCTCACACACATTCTCACACACACACTCTCTCTCACACACATGCACTCACACACACTCACACACACACACTCACTCACACACACTCTCACACACATTCACACACTCTCACACACACACTCTCACTCACACTGACACATTCTCACACACACACTCTCTCTCACACACACGCAATCACACACACACACACACACACACTCACTCACACACACTCTCACACACACACACTCTCACACACACACACTCTCACACACACACACTCACACACACACACACTCTCACACAAACATTCACACACACACTCACACACACACTTTCACACACACTCTCACACACACTCTCACACACACACTCTCACACACACTCTCACACACACACTCACACACACACCCTCTTACACTCTCACTCACACACTCACTCACACACTCTCTCTCACATACTCACACACACGCTCTCTCACACACACTCACTCACACACACTCTCACTCATACACACTCACACACACACTCTCACACACTCTCACACACACTCTCACACACTCTCTCACACACACACACTCTCAGACATAATCTCACACACGCACACACACACACACACACAAACTCTCACTCACACACACTCTCACATGCACACACAATCTCACATACACTCTCACACACACTCTCGCACACACACTCTCTCTCACACACACACTCTCTGACATGCACACACAATCTCACACACACTCTCACACACACTCACACACCCTCTCACTCACTCACACTCTCTCACTCACACTCACACTCTCTCACACACACTCTCATGCACACACACTCTCACTCACACACACTCACACACACACACACACTCACACACACACACACACTCTCACACACTCTCACACACACTCTCACACACACTCTCTCACACACACACTCTCACATATGCACACACAATCTCACACATGCACACACACACACACAAACTCTCACTCACACACACACTCTTGCGCACACACACACTCTCACACACACACACTCTCTGACACGCACACACAATCTCACACACACTCTCACACACACTCACACACTCTCTCACTCACACACACTGTCTCACTCACACTCTCTCACACACTCTCTCACACACACACTCACTCACACACACTCACTCACACACACACTCACACACACACTCTCACACACACACTCACTCACACACACACTCACTCTCACACTCACACACACACTCTCACACACACACACTCTCACACACACACTCACTCACACACACACTCACTCTCACACTCACACACACACTCTCACACACACACTCACTCACTCTCACACTCACACACACACTCTCACACACACACTCACTCTCACACTCACTCACTCACACACACACTCACTCTCACACACTCTCACAATCACTCTCACACTCACTCTCACACACACACTCACATTCTCACACACGCACTCACTCACACACACACTCACACACGCACTCACACACACACACTCACACACACACTTTCACATACACACACTCTCACACTCTCTCTCACACACTCCCTCACACACATTCTCACACACACACTCTCTCTCACACACACGCACTCACACACACTCACACACACAAACACTCACACACGCACTCACTCTCACACTCACACACACACTCTCACACACACACTCACTCACTCTCACACTCACACACACACTCACACACACACTCTCACACACACACTCACTCACTCTCACACTCACACACACACTCTCACACACACACTCACTCACACACACACTCACTCTCACACTCACACACACACTCTCACACACACACACTCTCACACACACACCTCACACACACACACACTCACTCTCACACTCACACACACACACACACTCTCACACACACACTCACTCACACACACACTCACACACACACTCACTCACACACACACTCACTCTCACACACACACACACTCACACACACACTCACTCTCACACTCACACACACACTCTCACACACACACACTCACACACACACATACTCACACACGCACTCACTCTCACACTCACACACACACTCTCACACACACACTCACTCACTCTCACACTCACACACACACTCACACACACACTCACTCTCACACTCACACACACACTCTCACACACACACTCACTCACTCTCACACACACACACTCTCACACACACACTCACTCACACACACACTCACTCTCACACTCACACACACACTCTCACACACACACACTCTCACACACACACCTCACACACACACACACTCACTCTCACACTCACACACACACACACTCTCACACACACACTCACTCACACACACACTCACACACACACACTCACACACACACTCACTCACACACACACTCACTCTCACACTCACACACACACTCTCACACACACACACTCTCACACACACACTCACTCACACACACACTCACTCTCACACTCACACACACACTCTCACACACACACTCACTCACTCTCACACTCACACACACACTCTCACACACACACTCACTCTCACACTCACTCACTCACACACACACTCACTCTCACACACTCTCACTATCACTCTCACACTCACTCTCACACACACACTCACATTCTCACACACGCACTCACTCACACACACACTCACACACGCACTCACACACACACACTCACACACACACTTTCACATACACACACTCTCACACTCTCTCTCACACACTCCCTCACACACATTCTCACACACACACTCTCTCTCACACACACGCACTCACACACACTCACACACACACACTCACTCACACACACTCTCACACACATTCACACACTCTCACACACACACTCTCACTCACACTGACACATTCTCACACACACACTCACTCTCACACTCACACACACACTCTCACACACACACTCACTCACTCTCACACTCACACACACACTCTCACACACACACTCACTCACACACACACTCACTCTCACACTCACACACACACTCTCACACACACTCTCACACACACACTCACTCACACACACACTCACTCTCACACTCACACACACACACACACACACTCTCACACACACACTCACTCACACACACACTCACACACACACACACACACACTCTCACACACACACTCACTCACACACTCACTCACTCTCACACTCACACACACACTCTCACACACACACTCTCACACTCACTCACTCACACACACACTCACTCTCACACACTCTCACAATCACTCTCACACTCACTCTCACACACACACTCACATTCTCACAAACACACACTCTCACTCACACACACACACTCACACACACACTTTCACATACACACACTCTCACACTCTCTCTCACACACTCCCTCACACACATTCTCACACACACACTCTCTCTCACACACATGCACTCACACACACTCACACTCACACACTCACTCACACACACTCTCACACACATTCGCACACTCTCACTCACACACTCTCACTCACACTGACACATTCTCACACACACACTCTCTCTCACACACAC
Source organism: Isurus oxyrinchus (assembly GCA_026770705.1). NCBI lineage: Eukaryota > Metazoa > Chordata > Chondrichthyes > Lamniformes > Lamnidae > Isurus > Isurus oxyrinchus. The sequence goes on from JANJGN010001311.1 coordinate 124,019, forward strand.
GCAATCACACACACTCACACACACACACACACTCACTCACACACACTCTCACACATATTCGCACACTCTCACACACACACACTCTCACACACACACACTCACACACACACACACTCTCACACAAACATTCACACACACTCTCACACACACACTTTCACACACACTCTCACACACACTCTCACACACACACTCTCACACACACTCTCACACACTCTCTCACACACACACACTCTCAGACATAATCTCACACACGCACACACACACACACACACAAACTCTCACTCACACACACTCTCACATGCACACACAATCTCACATACACTCTCACACACACTCTCGCACACACACTCTCTCTCACACACACACTCTCTGACATGCACACACAATCTCACACACACTCTCACACACACTCACACACCCTCTCACTCACTCACACTCTCTCACTCACACTCACACTCTCTCACACACACTCTCATGCACACACACTCTCACTCACACACACTCACACACACACACACACTCACACACACACACACACTCTCACACACTCTCACACACACTCTCACACACACTCTCTCACACACACACTCTCACATATGCACACACAATCTCACACATGCACACACACACACACAAACTCTCACTCACACACACACTCTTGCGCACACACACACTCTCACTCACACACACACTCTCTGACACGCACACACAATCTCACACACACTCTCACACACACTCACACACTCTCTCACTCACACACACTGTCTCACTCACACTCTCTCACACACTCTCTCACACACACACTCACTCACACACACTCACTCACACACACACTCACACACACACTCTCACACACACACTCACTCACACACACACTCACTCTCACACTCACACACACACTCTCACACACACACACTCTCACACACACACTCACTCACACACACACTCACTCTCACACTCACACACACACTCTCACACACACACTCACTCACTCTCACACTCACACACACACTCTCACACACACACTCACTCTCACACTCACTCACTCACACACACACTCACTCTCACACACTCTCACAATCACTCTCACACTCACTCTCACACACACACTCACATTCTCACACACGCACTCACTCACACACACACTCACACACGCACTCACACACACACACTCACACACACACTTTCACATACACACACTCTCACACTCTCTCTCACACACTCCCTCACACACATTCTCACACACACACTCTCTCTCACACACACACACTCACACACACTCACACACACACACACTCACACACGCACTCACTCTCACACTCACACACACACTCTCACACACACACTCACTCACTCTCACACTCACACACACACTCACACACACACTCTCACACACACACTCACTCACTCTCACACTCACACACACACTCTCACACACACACTCACTCACACACACACTCACTCTCACACTCACACACACACTCTCACACACACACACTCTCACACACACACCTCACACACACACACACTCACTCTCACACTCACACACACACACACACTCTCACACACACACTCACTCACACACACACTCACACACACACTCACTCACACACACACTCACTCTCACACACACACACACTCACACACACACTCACTCTCACACTCACACACACACTCTCACACACACACACTCACACACACACACACTCACACACGCACTCACTCTCACACTCACACACACACTCTCACACACACACTCACTCTCACACTCACACACACACTCACACACACACTCACTCTCACACTCACACACACACTCTCACACACACACTCACTCACTCTCACACACACACACACTCTCACACACACACTCACTCACACACACACTCACTCTCACACTCACACACACACTCTCACACACACACCTCACACACACACACACTCACTCTCACACTCACACACACACACACACTCTCACACACACACTCACTCACACACACACTCACACACACACTCTCACACACACACTCACTCACACACACACTCACTCTCACACTCACACACACACTCTCACACACACACACTCTCACACACACACTCACTCACACACACACTCACTCTCACACTCACACACACACTCTCACACACACACTCACTCACTCTCACACTCACACACACACTCTCACACACACACTCACTCTCACACTCACTCACTCACACACACACTCACTCTCACACACTCTCACAATCACTCTCACACTCACTCTCACACACACACTCACATTCTCACACACGCACTCACTCACACACACACTCACACACGCACTCACACACACACACTCACACACACACTTTCACATACACACACTCTCACACTCTCTCTCACACACTCCCTCACACACATTCTCACACACACACTCTCTCTCACACACACGCACTCACACACACTCACACACACACACTCACTCACACACACTCTCACACACATTCACACACTCTCACACACGCACTCTCACTCACACTGACACATTCTCACACACACACTCACTCTCACACTCACACACACACTCTCACACACACACTCACTCACTCTCACACTCACACACTCTCACACACACACTCACTCACACACACACTCACTCTCACACTCACACACACACTCTCACACACACTCTCACACACACACTCACTCACACACACACTCACTCTCACACTGACACACACACACACACTCTCACACACACACTCACTCACACACACACTCACACACACACACACACACTCTCACACACACACTCACTCACACACTCACTCACTCTCACACTCACACACACACTCTCACACACACACTCTCACACTCACTCACTCACACACACACTCACTCTCACACACTCTCACAATCACTCTCACACTCACTCTCACACACACACTCACATTCTCACACACACACACTCTCACTCACACACACACACTCACACACACACTTTCACATACACACACTCTCACACTCTCTCTCACACACTCCCTCACACACATTCTCACACACACACTCTCTCTCACACACATGCACTCACACACACTCACACTCACACACTCACTCACACACACTCTCACACACATTCGCACACTCTCACTCACACACTCTCACTCACACTGACACATTCTCACACACACACTCACTCTCACACTCACACACACACTCTCACACACACACACACACACACTCACACTCACTCTCACACTCACACACACACTCTCACACACACACCTCACACACACACACTCACTCTCACACTCACACACACACACACACTCTCACACACACACTCACTCACACACACACTCACACTCACACTCTCACACACACACTCACTCACACACACACTCACTCTCACACTCACACACACACTCTCACACACACACACTCTCACACACACACTCACTCACACACACACTCACTCTCACACTCACACACACACTCT